>JAPXVT010001668.1:0-14150 GCA_029823135.1 Acanthurus reversus | reverse complement strand
ACTGGTGCTCAATCGCAGCCGCCAAGGAGTAACCCTCCACTCTAACCTTGAAATTTCTTGTACAATTCATTGTATAATGACAATAAAGCTGCTTTACCTCTACCTTTGAGCACAGGGAACCGAGCTGAACAAAGGAGAACATCGATGTCAAGCAAGACAAAGGGTCAGACTTTGACGATCTATAGCACATAGTCTTCAGCATACAGTAATCTGGGGCAAAATGAAGAGCAAGGCACAAAGAGGATGGATTTAAACAATCAATTATGGGTGTGTTTTGGGTTTAACATGGATTAACCAATTAGTGTGTCCCCTCTCATTAACTTTAAAAGCCGGGTAAAGTTAAACAGGGCACGTTGCTATTGAGATGTAAGAGCTAATTAGTCACAGAATTGAGCATTTTAGCACTGGGAAACGGAGTTGCTCAAGGTAAGAGCACGTCTTCTGTCTTCTGGCGTTACCAGAACAGTGGCACAAAGACGAAAGAGGTGCAATTATGTCAGGAGATGACGAAAGCTTTAATGCCTACGACTGATGTGAGGATGGGCTATTTAACTTATGAGGAGTCTTGCTGTGTCTCGCCATGTGTCACAAGCAGAATGTACGTGTCTTGTGACCACGCCTGTGTATGCATATCTAAATAGGTGCTCTATAGATAACAGGACGACATTGCGCCAGACTTAAGATGTGGTTTTAGTTGGTCAGTAGCAAAAACGCTTTCTGGTGTCACAAGATAGCAATGCGCAAACAACGCACCTGATCACACCTCCTTGAAAGGCCAACACTACCATGGACACACAGATGAGGGCAGATGAATTTGCTGTCCAGTCAAGGTGGGTGCTAGGCATGAAAGTGAGAATTGTCGGGAAGTTAGTTTACAAGAATCTGTTGTAAACCATCAATGACACTTACACTCCATTTGCACCAGGTGGAAAATAGGTCCATCGAGTCTTCAGCCATGTTAGTGGCTCCTTTAGGATTTACTTTGGCGCAGTGATTCTTCAAGCTAAATGTTATCATGCTAACATGTTTATGCTTAGAAGAAGGGGTTGTAAAAGATCATAAAATGTCAAGGCAATTCATCCAATATCGTCAGTTGTGATGTGTGTGCCAACTACTTTTCAGCATCATAACTTTGTCCTTAAAAACTTCTGTCTTTAAGATGCAGTTAGAGTTTGCTCAAACGTTAATCTAAACCAGAGATGATATGCTGCCGTCAGCTGGCTGTAACATTTACAGGCTAAAACTATGAAAAAGGGCTGAGTTGGTATATGATTAAAAAAACAAAATGACTTTTCTAACTTAGCCAAATATCAAGTAACTGCAACCACACAAGTCATGTGTCATGCTCTGAAGGACATTTAATATTACTTAAAAATTCAACATGAAGAATTTCACCTGCGCATCTTGCATCCGTTTCTCATGCAAAGCTTTCTACAACTGAAAGTCATAATGAATGTTGCCTCAACTGCTGGCTGTTAGCTAGTCACCCCTGTTCAGCCGATTAATGATGGTGCTAACATTAAATGCTATATCGGCTAACGCTAAACCTGATTGCCTCCATCTTTTGCACTCTGTGTGTTTTTTCTCCCATTTCCAGTGGACGCCAGTTCTTCCCCTGGTTCATCTCCTCCTGCCGTGCCGTGGATCATCTCGCCATGCATCTGTTTTCTCTTCTTAGCTTCCATTGTCAGTTATCTTCTGTCTCTTGGCCTCTGTCATGGTGTTCATTGAGGTTGTCAAGCCCATCTGCATTGACCCAGTTCTCCTGATTTTGGTTCTGTTGCTGAATTGGAATCACCCCCCACCAGCATTCCCTTCTGGCTCTCCCTCAGCCCCGACATGAAAATCTCCATCATACTGTGGTCCAAAACCGCTGTAATAAAGTGATATACAGAAACATTTCCCGTTCATTTAAACAGTCAGTTAGCTGCAAAGCTAAGGCTGGGCATACACTGTGCCGTTTAAGCCTGTTTGTGACCCAATTATTGAGCCACGTGACTCATTTTAGAGTCGGGCCAAGTTTCAGCTTTGTTTGCTACCTCCTATGCATGATGTTGTTTGCTACGCAGCGTATAGGGGGGAGCGAGGGCCATTGTCTGCTCCCCAACAGCCATTGGAAGGTCAGACGAATTTCTGACATGTCAGAAATCTTGGTCGGCCCTCTCAGGCTTTCGCATAGTTGAAGCAGAGAAGCTACTCAATGCACCAGCGTCAGTGCCTTTTTCCTCACTGTGCCTGTGCAAAGTGGCAAACAGAGTGTCTGAATGCCGTGGTAACACACTACTACACAACAAGGGAAAAAAAAGGGCGCTACAGTAATCAGAGCATAGTTAATACTAGCAATCAAATTAACAACAGGAAAAGTAACTAACTTACCTTCAGTTCTCTCAGCAAAATGGACAAGCCATATTGTTACTGTCCATATATACCAAGCCATCTGAGTCCATTTATGCCGGCGCATCTCTTTTTTTTTTAGAGGTTTCAGAACACGGGATAGCACAAATTATCAAGGCAGCTCACCTCTGCCTTTGTTAGTATTGTTGCTAAGAAACAAACCTGCCTCTGAGCTTTCAAATGAGTTTTCATTGACAATTGTCAAAAGCCAGGATGTTCTGCGGGGGCAGTGTGAGCACTCAGGTTGTGGCTGACAATCAGACTGTACAGAGCTAAGAGACAGCAGCGGCAGTTACAAGTTACACCAAGAGTTGAGGCAGATAAGCCAGAGAACATCAGAGGCAAAAACAAGTTGTTGGTGTGTGACAGGATGCCATAAAGTGAACAGACTCATAACCAGTCAGCCAAGTTACTTAGTGCAGTAACAGGTGATTGAAGCTGAAGCGAACGAGAAAGAGACGACATTCACCCAAATACAAGTTAGTGTACCATTAAAATGATGTTGAGGGTCTTATAATAGTAATAATGAATGATAACATGCTCTGTGATTTCTACAGTCTGAGCTACAGAGTACAGAGTATAGTGAGGATATCCTTCTGGACAGTTGTATAAAACTTAAAGAGGTCCAGAGGAATTGTTATTTATGCTGTCTGAAATTCTTTGAGGCTACTCTCTGGTACACGTTTTCATTGGGGACGGACTTGAGCTTTTTGCATATCCTTTTCATTACCCCGCCCCTTTACAATAAAAGCCTCTTTACAGTGACAGAAGCTTTGACATGGTTTTCCGCATAATGAAGAGCTTCACCATAATAACAGGGTTACTTCTCTGCAGCCTCAGTGAGTATTGGTATTTAGTTATTCTGGGTAGCAAATCAGGATTCTCTCTCTATTATAAAAGTAATTTTGTGTTATCAACTGATAATGAAACCTTATATTCTTTCTGCTGGTTGTTTTAGGCTGCATTTCAGCAGGTTCTGAGTCTCAGACTGTGAAGGTTCAACCCGGAGAAGAAGTCACACTGCTGTGCTCCAACATTTCCACAAGTTCAACTCAGACAGAGTGGTTCAGAGTGACCAAAAGTACCGAGCCCAGCTGTATCTCCTCTATCTACGGGTCTGATGGGGAACCTTCACTCTGTGACGGATTTCAGAGTAGAAAGTTTGAACTGAGCGCCAACATCTCCACTGTGTCTCTCAAGATTAAGCGAGTGGATTTATCTGATTCTGGGCTGTATTTCTGTGGATATTACAAAGGCGGGCATACAGTCATTTCAGCTGCAACACATTTAAATGTTCAAGGTGAGTTTGTGGTCATGTCCGTTTTCTTACAGTGCTTCCAGAAGTATTTACAGTTTATCTGAAAGTTATTGTCAGATTTGTGTGAATACTAGAAACAACAAATATTAAACAGATATATCATCTTTTAAATAAACCTGACATTGTGCCAAATCTAATGTTTTTGTTAGGTGATGTTGAATCTGATGAAGAAGCGGAGATGGAGACTGAAAGTAAGATGCTTTGCTTCAAATAAATTTCCAACATGAGAAAAATGTGATCTGAAATATAAATAATGTCCAAACTCACTATTATAAACAGACAATTGAGTAATCTTTCCTTTGACAGTGATCCAACCAGGAATCTTAATTACTGGGATCTTCATCAGTCTGACTGTTGTCTTCCTGATGGCTGCCATTGTTCTGGCTCTTAAAGTCAGGCAACTTAAGAAAGGTACAGCTGACATATTACTTGTTTAACATGTTATTGATAAAATTTGTGAGAGACAAAGTTTTTCATATCCAACTGATCGGATGCCTCTTTTGTCCTGTAGCTGCAAATGAAGACCGACATCATGAAAGAAATGAGGTAAAGTGTGTGTTACTCTGGAGAATATTCTGTAATTGTATAATAGTCGACATTGGTTTAAATAATTCCTGTGTTTAAGTTATGCCCTTTGGTGCAAACAAGTCTGGTGTGTAACAAAACACAACTTTAAAATTCATCCTCTGTCTTCAGAACAATATGTTTTCTACCAGCCTCGGCCACGACAGGTTCTGCGGTGGTTGATGACAGACTTGCAGAAATACTGTGTTTGATACAAATTAATGACCCTGAATTCTCTGGATTTACAGAATCTGGTCTCTGATAACCTGAACTCTGCAGCACTGAAGTTCCTGCCAAAGACAGTGAGAAACAGGAGCCTCGCATCAGGGAGAGAAGTGGAGACTCGTGTTATTTATACTGTCAGCCAATAGAGTCAGGAAGCATCTGCAACGGCAACTCTGAGTGTCACTGAAACTTATGCATATTAATCTGTAGCTGGCTGCTATATAGTCTACATATAAACATGCAGGTACTGAATCTATTTAAAATCTTATTAAAGTTTTTATTTTCAAGGTCATTTTGCATTTGCTTGTTTCTTTCTTCTCAAAGGTTCTCTATTTTTTTGAATACTTTCAATCTAAGAGGAATGTACAGGAAGGTGTCGATGTTTGATGAGACACAAAGGACATGATGACTGTCAAACACTCATATGAAGAGTCAAACGGTCTGACTGTCAGGGGGAGGGAGGAGTGAGAGAGGACACATCACTTCACAGGAAGAGACAGCACAACGCGGTTGGTGCACAACTGATATGAAAGTCACGAGGCAGTTTTAAGAAGAACAGAATAAAAAAAAACCTGTGAAAATGGGCCGACCTGTTTTTCAATAAACAATGTCAGCCGCTGCATTTGTACAGGCGTTAGGTACAAAGCGATGGAACAAACCAGCTCACTGTGGTGACAAACTGCCTGTACAAGTAAAAAATAGCCTCTACCACAGAAAGACGTTAGTTTTGACCACAAACATCAAAGTCATTACTGTTTTCAAAGACAACTAAGAGGAACGCTTATAATGTTATAAATTCTGTCAGTCTCTTCTTTGCCCAGACTGAAGCAGTTTACCTACACAAGCAACAAATCACCTTTAAGCTCTTTTGCAACAGTAAACATCCATGTGAACATTTCAGCCAAAGTCTTTGGTTCCACTGACATCTATCAACTGTACAATACTGATCACAACATCAGTGCTCCTGGCTGTTGTAACAACCAGTATTACTTCAGTAGTCACTGAAGTCACATGAGGCAAACAACTGTTTCAGAGCTGTCACATGAGGCCAAGTGAGACTGTTGTTAAATCTTCAGGCAAGTGATAAAAAGACGGGATGTCAATGAGTGATAAGTGACTTTATAACCTTTTCAGGGTTGCTTTCCTTAAATTACCTCATTGACTCATCTGTGAACCCATCTGTCTTCCCTTTACAAATGTGGTTGTCATGAAAGAGTGTCCCTTCTCATTCAGCTGGAGGTCAGATGTTTGGTCTTGATCTGAGGAGTTGGCCAACTAAACCTGTGGCTAAGTGCTGTTCCTCTAAAGGAGCTCAGGGCTCTGCCTTCTACCTCTTCCATACTGAGCCACAGTGGAAGATAATGTGTAGCCATCGCTATGGGTGGTGATGTGCAAGTGTTTTTCGGTTCAATGTAAAAAAAGACAAGGGTAATGAAAAGAAAAGACCTTGTTTCAGTGCTGTTGCATGATCTCTTTGTAAGAAGGACAGATGTCTTTAAAGGGAGAGTCCGTAAGGTGGGAGTAAAGGGTGACAAAAACATGTCTTGTTAAGTTTTAGACCACAACACTGTAATCTTGGACTGAATACACTCACTTTTTAATTTTAGAATTGTCTCTAATGTATGCTCAAAGTGAAAGTGTATCTAAAAAAGACAAAGGGGTAGCTTTCTGCTTTGGTTGTTTTAACACGTTCATGCATGCAAAAAGTATTGTCCCCCACACCCCCGTCATTTTCCACTGCGGTGAAAACACTAACGTGTATCAGCCCGGCCAAAAGCCACAGGAAGACTGGCCTTCAGCTCTGTGCAATAAAACCACATGCAACAAAAGCTGTTCTACTTTCACACAAAAGCTTCACTACTCTCTGCTGTCTTCTAAACATGAAGATATTTGTAGTATATGTAGAAATTCACAGTGAGAATGTTATCAGCAGTAAATCTGTCTGTTCTCAAACAACGGCCTTTTTTACAGACCACACAAACCAATTTACTCACTCTGCTTTACCTTCATACAACGCAATGGCTTGTGCAGTGTCATCCTCATTAAACTGAAATTTTTACCAAACAGCTAGCTAGCCTTTAAGGGGCTCAGTGAAAGGGGTTTGTTTGGTGAGTCAGCTCCTGAAGTTGGAGCTGAGGGTGAAGCTGGTGTTCCAACCCCACTCCATGACCTCCCGGTGCAAGGCATGAATGCAGAGGAGCTCAAATTAACTCTGCGTATAAGGGAGGTGGAGGTGAGAAACCGTGAGTTGGAGGTGGAAGCCATGCATTTAAGGTTAAGGGCCCTGGAGCTAGAGATGGGAACACCTGTAGCTACAGGCCGTAGCCTCACAGTCACCCTTACCTGCACCCCGAGCTCGAGACAGCTTCGATGTGAGTAAGCACATTGCACTAGTTCCACCGTTCAGAGAGTCTAAGGTTGATTCCTATTTTAATGCATTTGAGCGCATAGCCGCTACTCTGAACTGGCCAAAAGTGTGTGGCCTCTCCTGCTTCAATGTAAACTGGTAGGTGAGGTTCAGGAAGTTTGCACATCTCTGTCCATAGAGGACAGCCTAAACTATAATATTGTGAAAGCCACTGTCCTCCGTGCTTATGAGCTAGTGCCTGAAGCATATAGACAAAAATTTAGAAAATGTGAAAAGACTGCCACCCAGACATATGTAGAGTTTGCAAGAGAGAAAGGCACGCTTTTTGATAAGTGGTGCCAGGCCAGATAAGTTAAAACCATGGATGACCTTCATGAACTCCTTCTGCTGGAGGAATTTAAAAACTGCCTCCCAGAGCGCATTGTAGTTTATTTAAATGACCAAAAAGTCTCATCCATCAGTGCTGCTGTTGTACTGGCTGATGAATTTGCTTTGACACACAAAAGTGTCTTTTCTCCTCCAATTCGGCTGGATCCAGTTCCCAGCGGGAGAGTTAGATCTCCTAAAAGTGTTCGTCGTAACCCCACTGCTGCGTCAGAACATCAAGAATGTTTCTATTGTCATGAGCCAGGACACCTTATCGCCGCCTGCCCCACTCTTAAAACGAAAGAGCAGTCAAAAACCACCAAAACTCCATCACCTGTTGGTCTGATTCACACTAAATCCACATCTATTCATCCTGTGCCCTCAGTTGAGTGTGATGACATAGATGAGAATATCCGGCTGTTTGTGTCACAGGGCTCTGTTTCTTTGGTGGGTGAGGCAGCGTCCCAATTACTATCCTGCGAGATAATGGCGCTAAACAAACCATTATTCGTGAAGATATCCTGCCCTTTTCGGCTGATTTGTATTGTGGTTCAGATATTCTGGTGTGGGGAGTAAAAATGACTGCTGTGCGTGTGCCTCTGCATATTGTCCAGCTGGCCTCCAGAATCGTGTCAGGCAAATTCAAAATTGCTGTGAGGTCCCAGCTGCCGATAGCTGGCATAGATTTAATTCTTGCTAATGATGTGGCTGGCGGAAAAGTTTTCCCGTCCCCGGTAGTGGCTGACGACCCGACCTCCACAGTTTGCATCTCGCCTGCTGTGCTAGACTTGCCCCCTCTGTTTCCTGTGCGTGCCGTCACTCGTGCTCGGGCATGAAAATATGCTGAGTGTGTGGATCTAAGTGACTCCTTCCTGAGTAATTCTGTTCAGACAAGCACAGCCCCAGAAAATAGCATTGTGGAGTGTAGTGTGCCCGTTGAGCTTGGCCCCAATGATGAGAGTTTAAAAATGTCAGTGGACAGGGAGCACCTGATTAGAGAACAGAAAACTGACCCCACTTTGACATCCTGTCTTTCCCGAGTAAATCAGCAAACCCCAGATAAGTCTGTGTTTTACCTTCTGGATGATGGTGTTCTGATGCGCTGTTGGTCTCCGAGTTTTACGCATGAGTCCGTGCGCCAAATTGTAGTGCTGCAGCTTTTCCGTTCGCAGGTCCTGACTCTGGCTCATGATCATTGTCTGTTTGGCCACTTAGGTATCAATAAGACCTATCAGCGTATCCTGCATTATTTTTTCTGGCCCGGACTAAAGTCCGACGTGGTAAAGTTCTGTCGTTCGTGCCACACCTTTCAAGTTTCTGGCAAGCCGAATCAAAAAATTCCTGCTGCTCCATTGCATCCCATCCCTGTAGTCGGTGAACCATTTGAGCACATTATTGTTGATTGCGTTGGCCCATTACCAAAAACAAAGTCTGGCCACCAGTACATCCTCACGGTGATGTGTGCAGCCACACGCTATCCGGAAGCTATTCTGTTGCGCACATTAAAAGCCCGTGCCATTGTAAAAGCACTTGTCAAGTTCTTTTCCACATTTGGCCTTCCAAAACACATTCAAAGCGACCAAGGCTCAAATTTCATGTCCAGGACTTTCGCCCAGGTAATGTCCGAGCTCAATGTTAAACATCACATGTCCAGTGCTTATCATCCAGAGAGTCAAGGTGCATTAGAGAGGTTTCACCAAACACTTAAAAGCATGCTTTGCAAGTTCTGCACCGAGTCGAACCGTGAGTGGGATGAGGGGTTGCCTTTGATGTTGTTCGCTGTGAGGGAAACTATAGAAGAGTCGTTAGGTTTCAGTTCAGCCGAGTTAGTTTTTGGCCACACTGTGCGCGGTCCCCTGCACCTGTTGTGGGAGCAGTGGCTCTCCAAACAGTCCGGTGGTAAAAACATTTAGGACTATGTCAGTTCGTTTCGGGAGAGATTACATCACACATGTGAAATGGCCCGTGAGTCTCTCTCCTCTGTCCAGTCCAAAATGAAACAAAATTTCAACAAAAAAACTGTGATGCGTTCATTTCAGCCAGGTGATCGTGTCTTGGTGTTGTTACCTGTTGTTGGCTCTGGACTGCAGGCGAAATTTTCCGGCCCATATGTAATTGACAGCAAAATTAGTGAAACCGATTATGTGATCCAAACCCCTGATAGAAAAAGGAAAACTCATGTGTGTCACGTCAACATGCTCAAACAGTATGTTGATCGCGTGACTGATGTCTCTTCCCCGGTAGTTTCTCGGATAGCCTCCGTCGCTGTCTCCAGGCCCGCTTACGATCCAAAGGATGATGGGCTGGATGACGTTTGCACTTCTGTTTCGTGTGCTCGTCTCCGCAACTCTGAAACTCTGTTCGACTTAGATGTCTATTTGGCACATCTGTGTGATTCAGCCGGGGTGACATTCATATGCTCATCCAAAACTTTCCAACACTCTTCAGTGACATTTCCCAATTAAACACATGTGCTGTCCCATGACATTGATGTAGGTAGTCACAAACCCATAAAACAGCACGCTTATCGTGTCCATCCGACCAAACGTGCTGTCATGCAAAAAGAGGTAAGGTATCTTCTGGAGCATGGTTTCACTGTTCCCAGTCGTAGTCCCTGGAGTTCGTTTGTTACTGGTACCAAAATCTGATCAGACCCCCCGTTTCTGCAATGATTTTCGCAAACTGAACAGTATCACTAAACCCAACTCGTTTCCACTCCTGCGCATGGACGATTTGGTCGACCGTGTGGGCTCGGCCAAATTTGTCACAAAATTGGACCTCCTTAAAGGATATTGCCATTTCCACTGACACCCCGTGCATCTGAAATTAGTGCTTTTGTCACCCCGGATCATTTCTTGCAGTACACCGTCATGCCGTTTGGTTTAAGGAACACACCTGCCACTTTTCAGCGGCTTATGAACACAGTGCTGTGCGGCGTTCAAAATTGCGGTGTGTATTTGGATGACATTTTAGTCTATTCATCCACCTTGGTTGAACATTCGGACACCCTTCATGATGTTTTCCCCCGTTTGCGTAACGCTTCCCTCACCCTCAACTTGGCCAAATGTGAGTTTGGGAAGGCTGTGGTCACGTATCTAGGTAAGCAGGTGGGGCAGGGTTGCGTTAGCTCTGTCTCCAGCAAAGTGCAGGCCATTCTGAATTTCCCAGCTCCTCAAACGCGCCGTGGACTCCGCTGTTTTTTGGGGATGGCTGAGTACTGTCGGGCCTTTTGCAAAAACTTTGCCGACGTGACAGCTCCGTTGACGAGCTTAGTGAGTCCTAAACACCCGTTTCAGTGGTCGGAGGAATGCCAGTCTGCTTTTGAGGCTGCCAAAGCTCTCCTCTGCAGTGTCCCTGTGCTCGCTACTCCCAATTTTATGCGTCCGTTCAAGTTGGAAGTTGATGCCAGTGCGCGTGACATGAAAAATGCTTGACTCTATTGTTGTACGGAGAGAAATTAAATCACTACAATAAAGGTTCAGGACTGAGAAATCGCTTCTCTGTCTTTCAAAGTGCTGATCACCAGAGCCTCAGTGGTATGACCACCTTTGGCTCACTCACTTAATCACCCACTCAGACCTACACAGGTGTGTCAGCGATGCTGGTGAAGGACCCAAGCGCAGACAAAATGGAAAAAAGTTTGCAATGGTCTTTAATATAACTCTTAAGCACACACGTAATGGCAGCACAGTTCAGTAAGAGTAATGTTAGGGAAGTCTTTATGGCTGGGAGTGTTAATGACTGTGGGAGGGGAAGCTAACCAGCAGGGAGGTGAGTGTGTGAGCAAAACACAAACCACAGATCAACAGGAGGATAATGCAGGCAGCATTCAAGATAGAGGGGCAGTTAAATAAAAAAAGACTCTCTAAATCTGACAAGTGAGGTAACAAATGCAATGTGGGTAAACAACAAGAGTCTTTCAAACCAAACTCCAACAGACGAGAGAACAGTCAAACACACAATAAAGTTGGAGCAGGGATATGGCAAACAGCCACTGGAGCAGGTGAACAGGAAGTAAGGGGGACAAAGGCAAAACTCTAAATCAAAAATGGGAGATTTACGTGTTTACCAGGGATATGACCAGGCAGGTGAGTTAGGTCCAAATTGGTCCAAAACTTAGACTTTTATGCTGTGATTATTTATAGCTTACATTAAATTCAGAAATGAAACTCACTTGAACAGGTTTTAATGGATCTACATGTCTTTAGTTTTTCTGATTTTAATTCATTTGCTTAAGAGTTGCTGAGATTGTAGGCAAATGTGAAACACTTTCAGAGATTGTGGCCAGTGTCAAGACAATCTGTTAGAGAGTCTAGAGATTATCTCCTGGTTGTCTAGAACTGCATCTGATTTCAGACTGAGGACAGCTGAATGGGACCTGGGTGCACAGATGGAGGTACTGCTGCAGGAAAGCCAACCGGCTGTGAGGTGCCAGGCTCTACCTCAGCTGGAGATTATCTGTAAAATGATAAAAATCAAACCATTGCAGTGACTTATTTTATTTCATTTTTTTATTAATGTTGGTCTACACTGCAAAGGCATGTTTAAATTTAAATTTTAATACAAAACTACGCACTTACGCACCACTTAAACGAGTTAAAGAAACCACTTATTTACAAAAACAGCACCCTGCCCCTAATGTGCTAAGTGTGTCACATTTTCCATTGTTTTACAGCTACAGCTTTAAGATCAAATATAGCTTACCATTAAATTGAATCCTAAAAACGAAGTAAAAAAAACAGTTCTGGGTTTTAGAACACGTTCATGAATCTGACGTAGGGTTTTCTTAAGAACCCTCTTGAAAACAACTGAAGAAAATATACTTAGATCTTGGTGAATGAGGCCCAAAGTTTTTTCTCTGCGTTTTGGCCACCCATCCACACGCAAACAGAGTTTTAGGTCAATGAAAACAGGTTTTCAAAAAATCCTTCCAAGGTGGAGATTCTTGAAGACTTCGGCCACAGACTTACACTCAGTTTTGTTTGTTTTCATGTGGACAGCTAAAACGGAGGTTTTGGAAAATGCTGACATCATTACCTCAACTTGCACATGAAAACTGACCCTTCGCTAAGAAGATATTTTCTTTTGCATGATTAGCTGAACATATCAAACACAATTAAGTATTTTTATAACTATAACCTGTCGCAGTAGTGGTAAAAACTACCAGCTCACTGCCATAAGAAACACACAGCTCTTGTATACCTGCAGTTACTTATAAGACACTAACGTTACTACAAGTGCTGACTTGCTAGTTAGCCAGAAAGCTAAACAAACACACAGTCTTACTTTAGCTGCTGATGTCTATTACTACATTTTATAACAGGAATAAAATAGAATACAACATGAAATACATATGTCAAAAATCCAGATACCTAAAATGTGGGGGGACACTTGCCCCACCAGTTTGAATGGGCATGACACCACTGGCTGCAGGCATGAACGCAAGTGCATCAATCAGCTTTTCTTTTTTCCTGTTTAAGACATTACAGTCTTAACATTTTATCATTAGTTCAGTTTTCAAACTAAAATACCAACTGTACACACCTCGACTTTCTCTGCGTCATGTGAGTGCAGCTTTTACATTTTGGCATCTATTCAGGGAAAACTGTCATATTGCTGCTTGTGTTGATCGTGCTGTCATGAAAAGCAACACAGCCATGTAAGTTGTGTGGCAATTTGATGTGTGGTCAGTTACTGACATGGTGACATAGAAAAACCCACCCTTCTCTTCAAACCCCCCTTCCTCTTTGGTTTTTAGCTCCATTGCAGTGAGATAATCAGTCCGCACAATGATGAGCTTCATTGTGATTCCAGCTTTACTTCTCTGCAGTCTCATTAAGTACTGGTATCAAACTATTCTTAAAGTTTCCTTCATGGCTGACTTGTGAAAGGACATTTTGTTTATTTGTTGCATTAAGTCGCTTCGCTGTTTGTTTCAGGCTGGATCTCTGTGTCAGTCTCTGATTCTCAGACTGTAAAGGTTCAGTCTGGTGAAGATGTCACACTGCTGTGCTCCAACTTTTCCAGTTGTCCTTCTCAGATAATCTGGTTCCAAATGGTCAACGCTACGCAGCCCCGCTGTATTTCCTCCACGTACGATTCTGCTGATCCTCCCTTATTCTGCAGTGGAGTAGAAAATGGAAAATTTGAAATGAGATCCAACATCTCCACGGTCTTTCTCAAAATCACAGACGTTGATTTGTTGGACTCTGGCTTGTATTTCTGTGGATATTACTTAAGCAGACACTCAGTGATGGTCAGTGCAACTTACATAAAGGTTCAAGGTAAGAATGCTTCAATTAGTTGCTAAAACAAGGATCAAATTCTATATTATTATCTTATTTAAACATGATTGAAGACAGAATTTGGTGGAAGACTCCCAAGAAAGAAGTATAAGAGACATGTCCACTAAAAATATGCACAAAATACTGTATGCTACTTGGTCATAATTTAATTAATGAATCATCTTTCTCATAGAGGAGCCTGGTGAAATAACGACCATGATGAGTTTGATCCTGAGCGGCATGACTGTTGTTCTCACTAAAGTCATTGCGGTTGTTGTTATCAAAATGAGGCAGCAGCGGACAGGTACTGTTTGAGTTCTGTTCTCTATTTAGGGGCCAAGCAGCGAAGCACCAGTAGAAACTCATGCCAAGAGGCAATGGCACAAATTTTACAACGGCCAAAGGGTGGCGCTACAAAAAACAGTCAAAAATACAAATTTGAGCAGGCATATCTCTTGCCTCGTTTGACCTTGAGTCATGAAATATTGTACATTTGTGAATCTCCTCATTCCAAAAAATGCGGCTGTAAGCACCACCCAATCCATTTTTTTGCAAATTACACTTATGATAAATGCCTAAAGAAGCAGTGGGGAGTGTTGGGCACTATCCAGTGGTGAAATTAAAATCACGG
>JAPXVT010001532.1:752-14161 GCA_029823135.1 Acanthurus reversus | reverse complement strand
TTTGGTGCATTTTTGTGGCCGTGGCGAGCGTGCAGATTGGAGAAACGGCGACCATTCTCGGGCCCGCCCCTCGAAAAGTACCGGCCCGATCGGGACCGAACCGACGTCTATCCGCTCGTCCCGGGCCCCGAAACCACATATTAAAATTTCAGACCCGTGCGACTTTTACAACAACATGTGCTCCAAATCCTCCACGCAGGTCAGAGGGTGTAAGAGGACATGACACTGACAGGGCCCTGATGTTCAGAGTTTCAGACAGGGGAAAAAAATTTCTAGGCAACTTCTGGGTTTTTTTTTCCCGGATTATCGTTCAGTGGCTCCGGGGGAGCCACCCATCCGAATCTGGGGCCCCTGGGGTCAAAGGCCGCCGCGCAGCAGCCGAAAAGACACGTTTTTTCAAAACGTGCCCTCATTCACTTTGGGGCACTTTCCAGGCCTCATCTCGAATAACTCTAGAACGCTTTGACGTAGGGGTCTGAAATTTCAGTATGCGCATCGGGGCGCCCCCCACAGTCACGGTGCCGAGTTTCAGACACGTGGCCCCTTTGGAAGGGTCAAAGGTCAGCCTTTCTGTACTTAACGAGGCCTGTGGGTTCAGGCTTAGTTTATTGGCAGCTTTTTTGGCATAACTCTTCAACGCTTTGAGGTAGGGGTCTGAAATTTCGGTATGCGCATCGGGACGCCAGCCACAGTCACGGTGCCGAGTTTCGTACCCGTGGCCCCTTTGGAAGGGTCAAAGGTCAGCCGTTTCTCACTTAACGAGGCCTTCCGCTGTTTATCGGTAGCTTTTCTGGAATAATTCACCAACGCTTTGAGACAGGGAGCTGATATTTGACTATGTCGAGCGCTGCAGAGCTCTCTGCTGGGATTTTTTGTGCCGTCGGGATACGACCGCCGTAGAGCTAGTTGGCTTTCTAGAAGGCCTACAGAGTTGGGACTTTGGCAGCCTGACCTAGACCTCGGGCAAGAATAGCACAGCGAATTTCACGCCGTTTGGTGCATTTTTGTGGCCGTGGCGAGCGTGCAGATTGGAGAAACGGCGACCATTCTCGGGCCCGCCCCTCGAAAATGGTCTGTGTGCCTGGGGAAGGCCACAGGAGGGCGCCAGAAGAACAGAAAAACAACATTTTGTGCTATTGTGGCAGCATCGTTAGCAAAATTCAACAGGTGGGACCAAGTGATTTTCTTCATGGGGAAAGGCTTAATTGCGCCTCTTGGTGACGTGGTTAGGTTCAGGCACCCAGAGTGGTTAGGGTTAGTGATGCTCTAGGTTTGGTGCTGCAGTAGGATTATGAAGTTAAATTGCCCATGTAAGGTTAGATACCGCGGCATCGTTCGGACTTCCTCTCCCACGGGAAGTGTTCAAAATAAAACTACACAAACATGTTAGGGGTCAGGTCAGGACGGGTCACGGTTATCTACGTTTTATTTGTTCACAAGGGGTAAGAATATGAGACGTATTTCTTTCTTTCTTTCTTTGCAGTTGCAACTTAAAAAACAAAACAAAAATCATACAAAACATTAATCTAACGGGTTACATACTAGAATCATTGGTCATGATATCAGAGTTATAATCAGGAGAAAGTAGGCTACTTGAGTTAACAAAAGCGGGCTAAAATGGGCTGCGGCCATGGGGCCAGGGGTGAGGGGTACTATTCCCTTCTTTTTTTTCTTTTTCTTTCTTATTTTTAAGTTGACATCACAGCCCCGGATACAGTGAGTCACCATCCATCCCCTGACCCTTAAACCAGCCCTAGGGGCGTGATTTGCTGTTTGCGTTGCGGTCTTAACCAATCAGGATAAGGCACCTGGGGGAGAAAACGCAGAGCGTAAAACACCGGAGTCCACAACGCTGTATCCGGTCCGTGGAGTGTCAAGAAGCCGCAGCTAGGAGAATTCCGCCGTGTGCAGCCAGGTTAGTTTGGCAAATTTGTTCTCACTAAAGACATTATGGAGTGATGCTGTTTTTGCGATGACAAATGTCTGACGTGGTTGTCACAACAGTCCATTGACCGTAAGTTTTGTTCTCAAGTGTAAAGTAGCCTACAGTCGGCCGACATTCTTTCATAGGCTGAAGGGTCTGGCCTAGCAGACTCAACAACTATAGCTCTCCTAAATTAAATGTGGTCTAAATCTTAGCGACGTTTAACGTGACCCGGTCGCAAAATTATTGTAACCGTAAATATTATACACATTGTATTTTGGATTTTTTTTATTACTTAAGTTACTGTGCTAATTTTATGTTTTGTCGTTAAGCTGTGTGGCTACTGTGTAAATTATATATCTTAGTAGGAATATTTCCACAGCATTATTATGTACTTGCAGAATTAAGTTACTGGTAAATACGTTATTATTTCGTTATCATTTATAGCACTTTCAATATTATTTCATTTATATATTTTCATGTGCAATATTTAAGTTGCTTCCTCATGTCCCCTTGGCTATGAGTTAATTATTTCCTACCAGCCGGTGTTTTGTGGAGACAGATATAGTGTAACAGGGTGGAGTCTGGGGTGCAAACAGAAGAGGGAGAGGTATGCTGTGAGCCCCGAAGTTTGATGCATTGTACTGCACTGTCTTGCTGTCTTGGTGTTAATTGAAAGAAGAATAAAAGAAGAGAAAGAACGAGAAGTTGGAGCCCGTTTATTACCCACATCCCGGAAGAACTGGTTAATGTTAACAACCAAGAAAAGAGGGTTACAGATGATAGTTAAAGTTAGGGGTTAGGCTTAGGGTTAAATGTTAGGGTTAGGGTTGGTGCTATAGGTCAAGGGTAGGAAGGGCAGGTAGGTGGGGAGGGCCGTTTTCCTCTATAAAATTAATCACATTTATAACAAATTGCCTAAATTATATATTTTGGTCTTCTTTGTTGTACGTGTGATTGAGCTGATGTAAAATCAGTGTTTTCTGCAGTAGCTCACCTCATTAATCAGAAGAAATGAATCAGAAGAAAACACAGATGGACGAGCGAAGAGGTGAAGAAAATAAAATTTGACGATTTGGAGAAATGGAAAATAAGATTCATAATTACATTATGTCACTAGTGTATAAGTCATCTGAAAATAAGAATCACTTTTTTTTTGTTGTGGCCTGCACCACTAGATCTCCCTAAATCTTGCATACTGAACCATTCATTTCTCTTTGTTTCCTTTAAAAGAAAAAAAAATGAGCAGGGATTCATTTGTCCGCCAGCTGGCTAGAGGGATCATCGAGCTACAAAATGTGTTTGGGCAGTTCCGGAGAGAGATCCACCAATTATTTCAACCCAACCCAGAAACAGTGCCTGCGGTATCATTTGGTAATAATGGTTGCAACGCGTGTTCCTGGATCCTGACTTTATATTCCCTTTTCATCCAAATAGATGTGTAATTATTACTTGTCTTATACAATAGATGAAGCAGGGCTTATCCAAGAAGAGCCGCAGCCAGGCTTCCTGGTTGCAGCACACAGTCCACCTGCTGCCACAGCTGCCGGCTCCAACCTGTCATCAAATGCAGATATGGTGAGAGACTATCTGCAGTATGTAATGCTTTGTTTGATTTCTGTCATATTACCATTTTGTTTTTGTACACACAGACTACAGGGAACCGACCTGACCCAGCCATGGCGGGTGAACCAGCGGTGCAGAACGTATCAGTAGTTGCATCTGAAATCTTTCGGTGTGTACGGGTCACTTGGTACATTTAAAAACGATATATCATGTTGTTTGGGGAAATTAACAGGCCAGGGGGAACTCAGAAGTTCTTTTGGCTTCAGTTTGATGCTTTTCCTGCCCCCCTGTGAATTGTTGAGCACTTTACAGCCTGTGTTGTTTAGCTATGTACATTTTAAGAAGTGATAATATGGCATACCACTTATGTTGTTTTCCACAGAACTATAGAGACAGATGAAGAGACTTACTGCACAATTGCAGAGGACAACACCAAAAGCCTGGTGAATCTCTTTGAACTTTATCCAGGCCCTGCAGAGTTTCTCCGTGATGATGACCTCCATCTGTCTGTACATCCCATCAAGGTCGATCCCAAACACCAGAGAGCCTATCTGGATTACGAATTTGACATTGACGGTGTTGTGACTGAGCTTAAAAAATTCTCTGCAGTTAAAATGCTGCTTCATTACATCATGTTTCCCAAACCCACCATAAAGAGCATCAAGCCAGTCTTTCACCTCTTAAAAAAACACATTGTCCCTGGACATTACTCCCCGGCTCAATACAAACATTTCAAGAAGTCGAAAGGAATCCCTCTTGCCCACCCGCAGGTAAAAGGCACATCACATCCAGCCAATACACGCAGTTTTTTTTACAGTTACAATTTGTAGTTGGAAAATGTCCATAGCAGCTTATGCAGTGTTTAGTGACAGTAACAGCATGTTGACACAACTCTTGATAACCGTCCTTAAAGGGTCATAATTATGCTTTCTGCACTACAGGGATGGCAGCTGTCAATGTGCCTGGTTCCTGACCGAGATCTGCCACCGGACACCTATCCCACAGACCTGGACAAAGACACTTTGATATATTTCTCCAACTTGCAGGACGCTATTTGCCAGTCACTGAAGGGGCTGCCAGAACAAGACTTGTCACGACCAACCATAAAAAAAAACAAGCTCTATGATCTCTCCAGGTTTAACATTCTGCCTCAGGATCAGGAATTTATGCTGAACTTAATTGACAATGCGGTCATTAACACCCAGCCACCACATGCTCTGAAACCCTTGGTTTTCATGTGCAAGTTTGGACAAAAACAGACATCTTTGCTCATCTTTGGAGA
Source organism: Acanthurus reversus (assembly GCA_029823135.1). Taxonomy (NCBI): domain Eukaryota; kingdom Metazoa; phylum Chordata; class Actinopteri; order Acanthuriformes; family Acanthuridae; genus Acanthurus; species Acanthurus reversus. Next base: position 9,389 of record JAPXVT010001532.1, on the reverse strand, counting down.
CACGTTTGACATGTCCAACGTACGATGCATCAGCATTCACTCTGCGTGTGATGTCCGCTCGAAAAAAGGGAACGTTCATCATTTTTGGTCCAAATATGCCCTCCATGATTTGGTTGGAAGACTGGGGACTATGTATAATGCTTTGAGCTTACGTGAAGCTGTAAACTACCAAAGCAATCTGGACGGTAAACTAATGAGCATTGATGAAAATCTTCTAGGGATTGCACATTTTCCCACCGATGTCACTTTCATTCAACTCTATGCAGATACACCACACAACAGAATGGATGACTGGAGGGCACATCCCATTTCCGGTGAGATTGTGTGTTGTGGGCTCCTCCATCATGAAACAACCCGTGCCATGTCACGTCGCAGTGATGCCTACCTCAGCCACATGCAGGATATACTGTATAAGCTACAAGGAGTTTTGCCTGCACGTGTAGAGATTGTAACATTACTTCAACCACAGCAGGTTGGGGATAGGATCTGTGCAGTGGATTTGTTTCACATTAACATCCTGAAAGATCTGATTGCGTCAAGACCCATGCTGATTCCTTTTGTTGAGAGAGAGCCAGGCTGCAGCTTCACAGGTGTGATCACAAAAGTGGCTGCGCATTTGATCGACACATTGGCAGTACAGCGGGCCAGTGGTAAAGGACAGGGAAGGTTCATGGAAGCATGGACAGCCTACCAAGCTGAGATGGCCTTGGAGGTATACTTTTGGGGTCATACCCTCAGTTTACGAGACAATATCTATGCCATTAACCTGGGTGTTGCAACAGACAATGAAAGAAGCCTGACTTGGCAAAGGGGTTTTCTAGGGCTGGTTCCAGCCAACTCTGCTGCATCAGAAAATGAGCCTCCACCTCTTCATCATTGGACCAGTAAAGTGTTGCAGGCCACACGGGTCTACAGATTGTTTGGGTTTGCTGACCTGCTGGATAGCAGTTACACTGTTCTGGGCTTGGAACTGCTGAAGATCATTGTGCGCGACCTGTACAAAAGTAACAGAGCTCACTTGCACATGTTGACAGCAAACACTCCTCCTAGCGGCACATGCATCAACATTGTTAGTAGCGATTACTTGGTGTCGTTGCTTATGCAGACAAGTCGTTTCAAGTATCCAGCCACCTACCAAAGAGCAGCAGCTATCCTGGCAGAAAAAGGACTTCCTCTGAAAGATGTCATGGAGGCTGGGTTGCAAGCTTCAGGAATTACATATTTTCCAGCATTCAAAGCCACTGACACTACACAACAGCCAAAGTTTAGTTGGAACTTCAAGCACTTCTGGAACATTGTTGCTCCACAGCGGGATGCACCATTTGCAGCCAAAGTCGCTGTTATATCTGGAGAGGTCGCCACTTCTCTGATTGGTCGTGGCCTCACTTACGAGCGAAATCTTGCAGATGTCAAGGAGAATGGCATGCCCTGGATGAATCATGTTATGCAGAGACTTGTGGGAGTCAAAAACCTATCCAGAGAGCAATTGGTGCTCGTGTGCACTTTTGTCAGTTGTGTGGCATTGATCCAACAGGGTATTTTCGTGGATTACAGAGCTTTGTCAAGGTTGGAAATGGACCTACCCCTCTCTCAAGCCAGACTAAGGATGCTGCAGATCCAAAGCCCCATCCATTTCGCAGGTGTCCGAGTATTTAATCTGTACAGATTGCACCCTGACATTCCCTTCAAAATTAAGCAAAGTCAGCCTAGGCCAGTTCCTTCTCACCATCAAAATGAGAGGCAGAGCAACAGGCACAAACTCCCATCTGACAATGAAGAAGAGGAGGAGCTGGGAGATTTTCAGGAAGAGGAGCACAACCAGGTGTCGCAAACACAGTCTATGGTCCTTCCTGCTGGATTGAGAATGTACTGGTCCTCCCATGAACTAAGTTGTGTTGCTGAAGCTGGTATTAAAGCAGGAAACTCAACCACTGCAGCCTACAAAGTATATGAGGGTTTATGTTTGGAACACAGGATCCCTGTACGCTCATTTTATGCCTTCAAAAAAAAGCAACAACTTATGAGAAAAGCAGACAAGTAGCCAAATGTCAAGTGGCTCTAATTCAGAAGTGGCTGAAATTAAATACACTTACCACACAAACACAAACTGACCTGGGATCTACTACCTCTGTGGATCCTGGCACTTTTTCTTCCTCGCCTCCTTCACCAGCCTCAAAGCTGCCACTCACAAAGGAAGAAGTCAGAATGGAACTGCCACCGTGCTGGGCTGTATCTTTCACAGCACAGCTGATGTCATCCACCGAAGCCACCAACCCGGCTGACCAGCTCAGACACTCCACCACCTACCTCCCTGGTAAAATGCTGTACTTCTTGGCTCGATTAGGTGCCATGTGATGTCATAATTTTATGTCTATTACAGTGAAACATTTACAGCTGTCAACCCCTCAAAAACAACTAACTTCCTTTTGTTACTTCTACCTGTTTTGTGTTTGTCACAGGGAAAATGCAAAAATCTCTGAGTTCCATCCAAGCATCTCCACTTGCTATCAAAGCAGAGACGCCACTGCTGATACCAGATACCACATCCATGCCAAAAAGCATTATGTATTGGCAGAGGTAAATAACAAACACAAATCAACCTGCATGTGACCAGTGAATGACTGAAATGACGTGACATGCCGTGTGTAATTCTCAATCCAAATATTTATTCTCAGATGCAAAGGACCTGCATTTAAAGGCTCTCCGTGTCCAGAGGGATGGCGTGAAAGGCAACATCTGGCCTCCAGGTTGGAAACCCCGGGGAACAACTTCTCTGGAGGACTTCTTGGCAGAAAAAATAAAGACTATGTTAAAAAAGAAGAGGAGGGCTTCGCAGGTGAAGGAGGAGCTGATGATGTCAGTTAAAAAGGCCAAAAAAGGTGCAGGAGGAACAGAGGGACACTGTTAAAAGGGACCACAGTGTTCAGTGTGATTGTTTGGGGGTTGTTGGCACTGTTGGCACTGGCACTTTAAACATTATTTACACGTTTTTGTATTTTTTTTCTGTGTGGTTTGAGTTTTGCTGAGGTCAATAAATAATTCTAAAGTACCAGATCTGTCTGTGAATTCAATCCTTTAGTGGAAGGGGACGTACACAGATCATTTACAAGAGTAAGGGGTATTAGGAGTAGGAGTAAAAGTGCAAAAGGGTTGGTAGCGAAACCTATTTAAGGTCATAAGTTTAAAAAAAAAAATGTAGAATGGCCCATTCCACAATCATGTATTACTATATTATAATGACAGATGCAACAATGTGTTCATATTTAATGTTACAGTTGGCAATGGCGGGTCTCTTTTTGTCATTTTAAGAGTAAAAGTAGCAAAACCTCAGTGTAAAAGATGCTCTGTTCCAAGTAAGAGCACTGTAGTCAAAACCTTACTTAAATACAAAAGGGTTCCCTCCAAAATCTACAACATACAAGTAATACAAGGGCAAAAATGCAGCATGGCCCATTCCACAATAATATGTGCTGCGTTACAATTAGGGATGCAATAAGACTGCAGCTGGTATTGGTGGGTCTCTTTTTCTGTGACGGCATATACAGCTGGCTAATCAAGTTTGTTTTACCTGGTTTCTCTCATTAAAAATCTATGATGAGCTGGGCCTGCGTGAGTACTGTGAGCTGTCTCTGTTAGTGTGTCCCAGATGCCAAGCCTTAGCATATGTCTCCACCTACTGGTCAGAGGTCCAAACTACTGCCTCAGTCACATAAACAGAGTAGGCCAAAAGAATCAGGATCTCATTTATTGCCAGCAGCTTTGCCCAGAATGTATATCTGTCTCTGTCTGCCCCCCAAAAACACAACAACTGCAGCCGCGCGCCCGTGTGTGTGAGTGTGTGTGTATGTAATTGAGTAATAATGTGAGTAATACTTTAATGAATTATATTTCTAAAAAGTCATAATGTTTCACATAAAAATGACCTGAAATGTCAATATTATATGGTGCTTTTAAATGAATAAATGATGCAATACCACTTCATCATTATTAGGATTATCATGATGACGATGATTATCATTATTATTATTATTATTATTATTATCATAGATCTTTTAAGATGCCGCTGACTTTTGAGTTGAAGTATGCTACAATGGAACTATAGGACTAATGGAACAATATTGGTGTTATTTATTTATTTATCTTTGACATAATTAAGATGACATACATTTTTCAAGTCTTTCTTTAAGACTTACAACACAAGGTTTAGGAATTGATTCGTGAATTATTGGTCTTAACTGGATAATTCAGTCGAGTGTCCATAGCCCTGACCTGAAACTTACTTGAAGCTTGATAAACAATGACTTTGTCCAGCCTCTGCTGATTTTCTTCCATGCCTCCACATTATTCTTGAGTTTCATAGTAAGTTGTCTAACTTCTATATATTGCATGTGTTTTGAGATTAATTATTGTTGGCTATAGGTTTAACTGCTATTGTATGGTGCGATTTTGCAGGAGGGTGACTAAAGTGTGTCCTCAGACGAGGAAGGCCCACAAGTCCTCCACCTACCTGTCCCTCCACCTGCACATCTACCTCCTCCTCTTCCTCCTGCTCCTCCACAAGAGGAGAGTGAAGCAGAAGTAATGGATACCCTATAATATGATGCAACTCAGAAGCTTATAAGTAGTTGTTGTGCTATTTTATTTTCTCTCCAGTGTTTTGCAGATGACGAGGAAGAGGAGACAGACAAATATGTTTTTGAATAGTTCACGCATTGTTTTCAAATATATATAGTTATTCATTGTGAATTAGTGTTGTTCTTGCCTTATTTCTGTGATCCCTGGACTGTGTGCATGATCAGTGTCTCATTTTAATCTTCACCACTGCATGTGCAAGGTAAAGTACCTTCATGACTAGCGTAAAGCATCTAGAGGTATATATTACATGACACTATAATCAAATTTATTTTCACACTATTAGCAGTTTGGTGTGTTTGCAATTATCATGTGAACACAACAATGAACACAATGAACTATTAAACTTGTGTGCTAGAATGAAGGTAAAAATAAACAAATAAGTACAACCACTACAACAGACAGTTAGCATAAATGATAAAATACAATAATAAACAATAAATACAAGAATAAGTGAAAATATATTCTATGTGAGGAAAATCCTTCACATAGGATCCAGGGCTGCTGCAGCAGCATCAGCATCAGACCTGCTGACAGGACAGCATCAACTGTCGAGCCACTCCAAATCTTGTCCTTCCCCTCCAAAGGCTTTCCTTGTGACTCCATAGTCCCACAACAGTTCCTCACCAACCCTGATGTTCCTTTGGGCGATGAAGAGTATTGTTTCTCGTGGCCCATCAGGAGAGTTCATGGTGTACTTCTGGGGTTTGACATTAGGATTTTTTCTTGAATGGTTCATCCTTCTGCCATATGTGTCCTTGTCTGGATGACACACACAGGGGAATGCAGTAGCGTCAATGCACATACCCCTGCCGCTCTCTCCCTTAAAGAAGAACAGATACCCTGATTGTGGCCTCTGTTTCCCTTCAGCTTCTGAAATTATTGTCCCGTGATAATCACAGATAACATCCCCTTTACTGAAGGGCATAAGTGCGATAACACCTGTGAAAAAAAGAATAGAAAAGCATCAGTCATTATATGCACATAGAAATATTCACTCCCTTTTAAAAGATGATTGGAATCCAAATGATATGTGCATTTACCTTTGCCCTTTTCCTCTCCAAAATCTTTCAAGGCCAGGCCCTTCCATTTCTGCTCAGCGATTGAGCAGATGAGGGGATTGTTGTCCTCAATTTTCTGTTGGGGAGGAACCCAGGCCTTCAAAAGGCCATCAACAGTGGGTTTGTTGGTGGTCCACGTTGTCTCCTTATCTAATGTCCTCTGTACTCTGGCTGCTTGAGGGGGGTTACATTTCCTGCCAACAGAATGACCTGTATGATGGACAGCAAAAAGTAAGTAATATAATATAAATAATGTAAGTGAGGAGTGCATGGAAAAAAAAAAAAAAAAACTTCAATGCAACACAACTGCCTCCATTAACAAGACATGCACAATGCTTACACTGAATGTATTGAGTTCGCTGCCTAAGCTGAAGATCCCTCCACTTGTGGTAGTAGGGTCGGTAGTGTGGAAAACCAGCCTTTATACACTGCTCTTTTGAAGGTGGGTCACCATTCAGTGTTACAGGGAAGGTCCTGCAGAAAGCATCCCAGTCTTGCATGGATGCGGGCGCAGTTGGCAACGATGCACTGCACAAAAGAAAAAAAGAATCCATCAAACTCTCCTGTTGAAACTTGCAATGGGGGTTTACTTCCAGCAGTAGGTGGCATTTTAGAATGCATACCTGGCCTGTCCCGGGGTTGGTTGTCCTGTCAGCGAGTCTGATTCTGATGCTGATGCAGCCACAGCATCCTCAGATTCAAGTGGCAAGTACCTGTGGTTTACATGTGTGTAGACCAATTAGACAGCAGTCCAACAGAAAAAAACTGCAACGTGTCCTAGTTTGTTTGATCGCTATGAGTACATTGTCAAATTGTCAATTGTCAAAATTATAATAATTGTCAAAAATTGTCAAAGTCTTGCAAGCTTTTTTAGAGCATGCTTTTGATGTAGTAATGCCAAGCACTCACTTGGCCTTCAGACGTTGTAAATCTGATGCTGGGTTGGACAGTGGGACCCCACCTTCTCCAAGGAAGAACTTGCCCTTGTCATCGTTGTCTACACTTTGATGTTGTAAGGACACTGGCCTGATATTGTTGAAGTAGCATTCAAACAACTCCAGAGAAACAAAGAAAAAATAATGATTAATATAATATAATATAATAACATAAATCCATTCACCAGGTACATATAAAACCATCTCTATAGAGGGAATGCATGTTGAGAATGAATGACTTACTCCTTCTTCTTGTTTGGTTAGCATGACGCTCTGACGTTGTGCCGTGGAACTCAGTTGAATGCAAACACCATCAGCAACTGGCTTTCGGTCTATCCAGTCCTGTACCTGCGTATGCGTGTGGGATCATGATGAAACTGTTCCAACTTAAATATATTAATATAGACTTACTAATATTTGTATTATTATTATTATTCTTTTTATTGCAGATGTGCTTACACAGAATTCCATCACTGCATTTCCTGTCAGTCGATGCTCTAACAGTAGGATGGCCTCACAGTAATGTCTGAAGGTTGTAGCTGCAGTGTTAGGAATGTAATCGCCGCTGACTATCCTTTGCTGGATGTAATCAATTTCCTTCTTTGCAACTGCAAGGACATCCTTCTTTTGAGACCTATTGCAAAAGTCACTGAGGTAACACAGTGTAGAAAGGGTCTATGCATCACTACATCAGTGCAACTCATAGTGCAGTGGTAATAAGATAATCCATACCTCTGTGTTGGCTGAATTGTCGGGCAGATTTGAGGAGTGTTAGTCACTATAAATCCTCGACTCTGAAGGAGATGGCATAGGTTGACACAAGATGTTGCATCTTTGCAATATTCTTCAAGCTCAGAGAAGTCCCAAACTCTGCCCTCTCTGGCAAAGACTTTCTGGGAAGTAATTGCTCTGGATGCTTCTTGCTCCCTTTCCTCTGGGGTGTTGTTTTTCATACACACCCTCTTCAGATGAGTTGCAATGGATTGTTGGGGCTTGTTGCAAAGCAGGCAGTAGATGCTGTTTCTCTCCATATGGCTGGCTGCCCTATACACAGACAGAGAGACAGACAGAGGATAAGAGGCAGTCACATTGTGTGCCTGTAAAGAAGATGGCACTTCATGTTTCAAGATTCTCTGTTCTGGTGAAATCAGAAGTGGATGCTCGTGTGGACACATCACTGGCTGGTGGCTTGCTTTGTATACCCCCGTGGTCAGGGTTAGGGTTAGGGGTTAGGGTTAGGGTTAGGGGGTAAGGGTGACTATGGCAAAGGACTCTCATCAGTTTGACTCTCATTTGCATACTAGGCCTGTGATTGGTCAGACCACCTGTAGGTTGTGTGGAGCACAGCAGAGCTGTGAAACGTGATTTCTGGGGGTCAAGTCAAAGAAAAAAAAACAATATGCCAGTGTTGAGCCCGAATAAAGTGTCAGCAGAAGCAGTTTTGTCAGAAATCTCTATAGTCTGCAGATTTGAGCAGAGTGTGACATGTGCTGCCCAGCTGTATTTTTTTTATCAATAAAAATGAGTAAAAAATATCACCAATGACAATAAATAAAGTCCGTCCACAAGAATATGCCACGAAAAAGGCAGGTATGTGGTTATGGCATTACTTTGTGGCAGTGGAGTTTCAAACATGAGTGCAGAGGTCAGTGCCTGGGGAAGGCCACAGGAGGGCGCCAGAGGAACGACAGGGGTTGAGGTGATACATTGTGTCACATGTCCTCCTGTCAGAAGTTGCTATAATTGCAGATTATAACAGGATCTGACAGAGGTCAGTGCCTGGGGAAGGCCACAGGAGGGCGCCAAATTTGCTATCATATTTACATTTCTATATAATATGACATCCATAAGGCTTTATAGGTCCCCAGGAAGGAATTCACAAGCTTTATGAAGTGAAGTTGCATGTTGTTTTTATAAATGATATTGGAATTTAAATTTGCTATCATATTTACATTTCTATATAATATGACATCCATAAGGCTTTATAGGTCCCCAGGAAGGAATTCACA
>JAPXVT010000754.1:0-14210 GCA_029823135.1 Acanthurus reversus | reverse complement strand
GTTCACAAGATTTATTCATAAGTTTTTAGATGATGATCATTTGGCCAGTCTGACTTCATTGGGCCGCCAGTTGAATAGGCCTGCTTTAGATGACTGAAGGCGAATTTTTATGCTTAAGCTTGCTTGGTGAGTCCATGCTACTTGTCTGACTAGACACAGCCATCTTACTTCCTCCTTGTGACACGTTGACACAAATTACGTGAATGGACATATTTACGTAATCACTGACATTGATTATGTCAGTGCGTTGCCCCAGCCGTAGAATAAAGTATCCTAATCATGATTTTTCAAAAATTAGACCCAAATTCAAATTTTTTAAGAGTGTGAAAAAGAAAATCCTATTTCACACAATCAAATGCCTTCTCTGTGTGAAATGATTATGTTTAAGGCCTCAGTTGCAGATTGACAATAAATTATATTTAACAAACATCTGATATTAAAGAATGAATACCTGATTTTATTAAAGCCTGTCTGTTCAAAAAAGTTTTGGCCTGTCTGGCCAAAACTAAAGCAAAAATTTTTGTATTTGTACTTCAAGGTAGTCGTTATCTTTTTTTAAGGATCAGAGAGATTACTGCTTGTTGCATTGTTGGAGGTGAAGACAGTGATGCAAAGGACTCCTCAAATACTGACATAAATAAAAGGATGAGTTGGGAGGAACATTTTTTGACAAAATCTGAAGGATATCCCTCTGGGCCAGGGGATTTTTCAGACTGCATGCTTTGTATAGCCACTGCAATTTCTACAGTGGAGATTGGTTTCTATAGACTAGTCGCTTCGTCTGGATCCAGCATGAGCATATTAATATTTTGGAAAAAAGTTGTCTTTGGCCAAAGTGTCAATAGATGAAGGGGATCTATACAATGTCTGATTGAATTTAAGAAAAACTGCATTTATATCTAGGTTATCAGTACGTTTCAGCCTCTGGTCATTTTAAATTTCTGGGATAGCTTGATTGGCTGTTCTTCTTTTTTTGTTTAGTGAGGCATTCTGTTGCAGTTTTCTTTTGTATTCACAGAATGAAGTGATTTGCCTTCTTAAGTATGCTTTGAAAGGATCTCAAACGGTTGATGGGGACAGCCCCTGGGGTTTGACTAATACTAAGAAATAATTTAGTTTCAGATTGTATAAAATTGACAATCTGATCTCCACGGCCAATAGTGCATTGGGAATATTGACTGAAACAAACACAGGGGAATGATCTGAGATCACTATGGCTTTATAGTTACAATCTGTTACCAAGGGGAGGAGCTTTTTATCCAAATGAAAATAATCTGTATGTGAGAAAGTCTTACGTATCGAAGAGAATAATGTGTATTTGCATGATGTGGGATTATGGAATCACCAGACATCTGCTATTCCATATGACTTTAAAAACATGGTACGTGCTGACTTGGAGACAAGAGTTCCCTTCTGGGAGCTACAAGACAAAACTGGCGATAAAACACAGTTTGGTTCACCTCCAAGAATGAGTTAATGTAATGTCATGTCTGGAAACCATAAAAAAAGCATTACTGAAAAATTCCTGGTCATCCCTGTTAGGTGTATAAATATTTGCAAAATTCATGGGAATCTGTAAACTAGTCTTACTAAAAATATATTGCCTTGCTGGATCTTAATCTACGTTTGTTGCTCTAAGTGGTAAAGTCTTATTGATCAGTATAGCGACCCCTTTCACTTTTGACTGAAAGTTGGAGTTGTATAATTCCCTACCCATCCACTTTTATCTAAAATGATCAACATTATGCAGATGTGTTTCCTGAGGGAATGCTATATCAGTTTTGAGTTGTTGTAAATGAGTTAATACTTTTTCCTGCTTTACTGGGTGATAAAAGAGACTTAACATTCCAGCTCACAAAATTGACTAAGCAGCCATTAGATAATTTGGAATTCGGAGATCAGTAATTATCAGGAAATATCTGAGTGCCGAGTGTATGTGCAGCATGGAAAACTGAAACAAACCCATACACTCACACACACACACACACACACACACACACACAAGAAATTTAAACAATCTGTCTAATTCCAACCCTTTAACATTATCAGCACACATATCCACACATTAAGTGCTTGTTTGGGTTTACTCCAGGCCCACATGGGGCTCCTACTAAACGTGTCCTACCTGTAAATTAGGCTTCAGTAGTTGAGAACAAGTTGTGCTTTTGATATCATTATACTAAAGCATAACGTAACAGACAGACTGTGTCTAAATAAGCCAAAATGTCTTACTATCAGAAAAAAATTCTTAAGCAAACAAAGTGCTCTCCTTATGGATCATCTGCATCATTTTGACATACTTATGACTAATTTCAAATAGTCAGTATAGTCCTCAAATCAAACTGACTCTTCATCCCGCTGAGATGAAGAGCTTTTCATTTATGTCCCACCATCTGCTGCATTGATGATATGTTGTTTAATAGATTCCATGGCTTTTGCAGGATCCAAAAACCATTTATCTTCCCCACTGTACATGATACGGAGCCATGCAGGGAACAGGATGCTGAAACAAACCCCTAGTTGAGCATGGAGAAGTTTCTGGACATACACAGCCTGAGCCATGGTGTAATCCAGCAACAGGTTTCCCGTTGAATCACAGAGGGGCCTGAGTCTGGGCACAGCATAGGATATCAACACAGTCCTGGTAGTAATGGAGCTTAACTATGATAGCACATGGTCTTTCGTCTCGTCTTCTTGGCACAAGGCTCCTGTGTTAGCAGTCAACAAGGACATCTTTATCCATTTGCAGCACTTTATTCAGCATCTTAGACACAGACATTGTAGCGCTTGAGTTCGGCTCCTCTGGGACCCCCAGGATTCAATGTTGCATCTCCGCATTCTCCTTTCCGTATCCTCACGTTTACTCTTCAACTCAGTGAGCTCTTTTTGCAGGCTTGTTACAGTAGTTTACAGAGTGACTACTTCATCCGTCCGCAATGACAGCCCACTCTCCACCTCCTTCACCATAGCCTTCATTCGGTCAATTACGATGTGTGCCATCGCCATTGTCATTCTGTTTAAATGGAGTGAAAGTGCTCAGCTAGTGCATTTCTCAGCTCCTCTTTTATCACAGCGGTGATATCCCCTCTGATGGAGTGAAGAATTTGAGACTTTAGATCTGAATTGTCCATACCTCTTGTGCTCTGTTCTTGGGTTAGCAATTTAGGTCATCAGTTGGCACTCTGGGCCGAGGAGGCGTTGGGCCTAGCTGTAGCTGATCTGTTGTATTTGTATTTTATCACTGGATCCCATTCCAATAACCGAAAAGGTTTGTTTGATATTTTGCTCAAAGCATGCTTGTGTAGGTTGATGGATATTAACTTTGAAACTTTGATGTTTAATGTTAATGTTCAGCGGTAGCCTTACCAAACACGTCTTACTCCATGGCTGGCTTTCTCTGCCCCCCATGTGTTGATTAAACTGTTGTTAAATTTAATGATGTGCTTGTGGCTTTGGTTATGATTGTGATCTAAGGACACTCTATTTAATCAAATAATTACAATGTAGGCTATACATAGTGGCCCAAATATCTTTACATTAGATATGATGATGTGCATACAAAAAGACAGACCGAGTCATTCCAAGCCAGCCCAATCCCATTAAAATGTATATATGATACATACTTTAAACAACAACGGTTACCTGAAGTGTTGCACAGTCGAGTATTAAAAATAGAATTTTCAGAGTCAAAGCAAAACCATGAAAATAACACAGTAAGAACATAAAATCATGAAGCAAAGACCAGACATAAAGACATAGGGGACAAAGGGTCACTCGTGATTTAGGCAAAGTGACGGAGATTCAAACTGTGTTTTAAGAAATTTTTATTTAGATATGACTGTGTAGGGACAAGTCTGTCATACAGAGGCAATCTGTTCCACAGCCTGTGTCTCTCACCTGCGAAGTCATGATCTCCTTTAGGCTTCAACTTTGATATTGGAACAGGACCTCCTGGTGAACTGACCTGAGTGACCTTGATGAGACCTATAGTTTCAAAAGATCAAAGAGAAAGGTTGGAGCCAGCCCAAAAATGATTTGTGTGTACATTAAAATTTTATTGTTTTGAAATCTAAAATTGGCGTCTATTATCACAACTAGACTTTTCAAATTTTTTTGTTGTTGTTGTTCTTGAGAAAAGATAATCCTGTCCTATCCTAAGGATAATCCCTTTTTAGTCCCACTGTAGGAGCCATGAATGCATTTATTGTGAGTATTGAATAAAGGTGCAGATGGGGTAATTTGTGATGCTTTGTATTTTGGTTAGTGTGTCTTTTACAGCCAGATGGGCTGTGATATCTAATTGAAGTGGAGATGAAATACGGAACAATATGAATGCAGTTTGTTTGATTTTTACCTGAGGCGTGATATAATAATAATAATAACTTTATTTATAGAGCACTTTACGTCAAAGTGCTTTACAGATGTTAAAAACAGCAAAATAGCACAAACAATTGCAATGGTATAAAAGCAATCACAATAAAAAACAACAATATATAAAACAAATTAGACAAACATTTTAGGAGTTATATGCAAAGTTAGGAATTATATACAACAGAGAAGAGGTGTGTTTTCAGTTTAGATTTGAAGACGTCAACAGAACATGCCAGTCTAATGTCATGTGGAAGACTGTTCCACAGCATTGGTGCACGAAAAGAGAAAGCCCGTTCACCAAAGCTTTTCTTATTCACCTTTGGGACATTAAGAAGACCAGTTCCTTGAGAGCGTAAGGAACGTGCAGGCTCATAAAGATCAACCACATCAGTCAGGTAGGCTGGTGCAAGACCATTTACTATTTTATAAGTGAGTAACAGCACCTTAAAATCAGCTCTGACCTGCACTGGAAGCCAGTGCAGGGAAGCCAGCACTGGGCTAATATGATCATATTTGGATGAGCCGGTCAAAATACGAGCCGCTGCATTCTGCACCATCTGCAGGCTTCGAAGGCATTTCTTTGGCAGTCCTGACAGAAGGACATTACAATAATCTAGCCTGGATGTTACAAAGGCGTGTATGAGGACCTCTGCATCTTTAAAAGAGAGAATAGAGCGAATCTTTGCGATCCTTCTAAGGTGGAAAAATGCTACGCGTGCCACTTCCTTTACATGGAAATCAAATGAGAGAGAGCGATCAAAAAGAACACCAAGATTTTTTACTCTGTCATTACCGTGAATTACATAGTCATCGAGAGACAGATAGAGCTGATCAAACTGATGGTTGGATGAAGCTGGTCCAATAAAAATCATTTCAGTTTTGGCTGAGTTTAGTAATAGGAAGTTAGCTGACAACCAATCCCTTACGGCGGCCAAGCACATGTTTAGCTTGTTTAAGTCAGCTCCATTTGCAGTTGTCACAGGCAGAAAAATCTGTAAATCGTCGGCATAAAAATGAAGTGATAGTCCAAAGGAGCGAATAATCTGACCCAATGGTGTTAAATACAATGAGAATAATAGAGGGCCTAAGACGGAACCCTGCGGGACTCCATGCCTAACAGGAAACGACTCTGAAAATTCATTATTGTAGACAATACAGTGAGATCTACCTGTTAAGTAGGAGCCTAACCACTTGAGCACCTGACCCGAGAAACCAAAATGAGTTTTGAGCCTATCCAGAAGTATACCATGATCCACTGTGTCAAATGCCGAGCTCAAGTCCAATAAAATCAGAACAGTAGTTAAATTTGAGTCAGCAGCCAGTAATAGATCATTTGCCACCTTAGTAAGTGCTGTTTCTGTCGAATGATTAACCCGAAAAGCAGACTGCAAAGGCTCAAATAAACCATTCAGAGATAAATATTTCGTAAGTTGAGCTGAGACAATTTTCTCGAGAATTTTTGATAGAAAAGACAGGTTGGACACAGGTCTATAGTTTGCCACAGAATTAGGGTCGAGATTTGGTTTCTTGAGTAGAGGTTTAACCACCGCAGATTTAAAACAAGCCGGAAAAATTCCAGTAGAAAGGGAAACATTCATTATAGTTAGTACAAAAGAACCCAAAGTTGACCATAGCTCTTTAACCACCCATGCTGGCAGAGGGTCCAGAGAGCATGTTGTACATCTTGCAGCCATAACCATTTTAGACAAGTCAGGCAAAGAGGTGAGCTCAAAGTCAGACAAAGCCTGTCCTGTAAAGGTGGGAGGGGTGATGACATCACCAGAATCGTTTACAGAAGACTGAGGTATCCTATTTCTAATGTCATTAACTTTCTCATTATAATATTCCATAAAATCACTGGCTAAAAGATCAGTGCTGCTGATTGGCTGTTGACACTGTGTGAGCCTAGCAACTGCATCAAATAGAAATCTTGGATTGTGCTTGTAATTGGTGATCAGGTTTGAATAGTATGCTGCTTTTGCATCAGACATACTAGCTTGGAAAAAGGTGAGACTTTCGTGCCACATTCGATAATATACCTCAAGCTTGGAGTGACGCCACTGCCGTTCAAGTTTTCTGGTGTTCTTTCTAAGGGATATTAAGCTGTCATTTAGCCAGGGCCTACAGATTTTCTGTGGACACTTTTTTGTCCTTGCCAGGGCCAACCTATCCAGTAAGCCTTTGAGGGTATCATTTAAAGATTCAGTTAGAGAATCTACTGTAGAGGCCTGTTCAAAAACAACTTCCAACACATTAGGTAATTTCAAATTTAATTCAATTCTAAGTGGGGCCAAAATATCGAATAAATTACCCAGTGATCTAAGACTGGTAAGACACCTATTTCATTTATTGAGAGGGACAAGCCATTGCTTAAGACCAGATCTAGCACATGACCACGCTGATGTGTTGGTTCAGACACTGATTGTGTAAGATTAAAGGACTCAAGGACATTTATAAAATCTTTAGCTAATGGCTTGTCATCACAGCAAATGTGAATATTAAAATCGCCAACGATCAATATCCTCTCATAGTGAATGGTGAATCTAGATAAAAAAGTCTGCAAAATCAGAAATAAAATTTTCACTATATTTCGGTGGTCGATAGATAACTGCAGTTAAAACAATAAAAGGTTTGTTAATAATAAAAAGTTGCAATTCAAAACTAGAGTAAGAAGGGTGGTCAAAAATCTGTTTACATTTGTGAGTGTCTTTAAAAAGTGAAGCAATCCCTCCTCCTCTCCCACACAGTCTGGAGGAGCTTAAAAAGCTGCTATCAGAGGGGCAGAGTTCAATCAGGGGTGCCGAATCACCCTCGCGTAGCCACGTCTCAGTTAAAAACATCAAGTCCAGTTCACAGGAGACATACAGGTCACGGAGAATAAATGTTTTATTAGAGAGTGAGTGGGCATTTAGAAGAGCCAATTGGATTTTTATCTCAGCATCAGCTGGCGACGCAGTGCATTCCAATGTGCGCAGGTTGGCCATACACACTCCGCACTCCCGACACTGTCTCCTCATCATCCTAAGCTGCGATGGCTGTACACACTGTCTCCTAGATATCATAACCGGGATGTGTGAGACAGGACATGTAACAGCAGGGCCCATGTTGGCAGGTGCAAAGTCAGAGTCAGGATACTGAGTCGGGACCTGCTGTGGAAGATGTCAATTATGGCTGAAGGCAATAAAATCGATAAAATTTCGCAGCAGAATCTTTGAGCCATGTCTGTTCAGATGCAGACCATCATGCTTGAAAAGGTCACGCCTTGTCCAGAAAGAGTCAAAATTGCTAATGAAACCGGAACCAATGGCTGTGGTGTAATTTTTCATCCAGTTATGAAGACTGAAGAGACGGCTGAATCGCTCAGAGTTTTTGGAAATGACAGGGATGGGACCAGAGAGGACACACATTTTTCCCAGACTTTCAACAGTGGAAACTAGCGATTCAAGATCATACTGCAACTGTAACGATTGCCTAGCCGTAACATCATTACACCCTGAATGTGATATCACTGTGTGAACAGATGGGTGGATATCAAGGAGGGCAGGAATCAGTTCAATGAGGTCGGCAGTTTTACCAACTGAGAGACAGTACGTGACGGCGGCGGGAAGAGTTAAAAAACGGACAAGGGAGTCACCAACTACTAAAACTTCAGGATATTCATAGTGTGGGGAGCATTTGTAGACTGCAAGTTTTGTGTTGAGTTTGAGACTGCTTACCAGCGAGCAGGAAGAGGGCAAGTGGGCCGAGTCATTGGCCAGGTCAGACATGCCGGTGGAAGGAAGGGGCGGTACAGGTGTAGCAGAGGCAGATGTAACAACAACAGGTTGCTGTTTTGAGGAGGATGAGGAGAGAGAAAACAGTTAGGCCTACCGGGTGGTGAGGGAGTGACATCCGAGGCCGTTTATGACCGGGGGAGAGCGATGAGGAAGACGAGGAGGATAAATCCAATAATGAAGTGCCACTGTGGCGAGCAGCACGCTTTCGTGGCCGCCGGGTCGCACTGCGGGCCGTCGGGAGAGAGGCTGGTTCTGAGGAAAGCGACGCCAAGGGGGAGAAGAAGTTGGAGAGTGGGATGCCATTGCTGCCCGTGCTGGAGGGGTTGAAGAGAGGGAGACAAGGCTTTTTTGTGCCATTAGCAACAACAGTGGACCATACGGAAGAGAAAGAGCACGGACCCGGAGAATCGACGACTTCTGGACGTGGCGCCGAGGAGTTTCGCTGGTGGTCCGGTGGTTCCAGGCATGCCAGCCGGGAGCACAGCACAGATTGCCTCTGAAGAAGGTCCTCTATGAGTCACTCAATGGGCCGGAGTTCCGACTTCAACTCCGTGAGTTCATCTGCCGGGGCCATCTGTCCGACAGCAGAAGCTGTCGGCAGGCCGCTGTCACTTTTCTTCACACCGGGTTTAGCTCAGATCTCCACAGTGAAGCCAGGGCCTTTCTCTCTCCGCTTCGAAAAAAGCCGAAAAAAACCAGGCCCACTGCGATGAGTCGACACAGTGAGTTTCAGTGGTTTTTCCTCTCTGCTTTTCCCTTCTCCTCTATCAGCTGGTGAAACTTTCCCACGCTGTCAAACCAGGCTGGGGTAGTGTTGTAGTGTTAAAAACACTGATATCATACATCCGATGATTTTAAGATGACATCCAGTCAAGGAGTTGGTATAAAAGCAACTGAGATCAAACATGTAGCAGAAAAAGACGCTTAAAATAGAGGATAAAGCAGTTTAAAGTCTCAGTTTAGGGAGAGCACCGACTGAGAGCTGCAGACGCCGACACATGCGCAATGCACCAATTCTGCGTTTAAAGGTACAATATGTAAGAAATCTACTGTAAATAGCCGTAATATCCTCCTAATATGTCACAGAGACTCAGGAATAATGTTAATATAACATACTGAACTGTGAGTGTAGTAACCGTTTTGGGCCACATTCTTACATATGGCGCCTTTAATTCAGAGGGCCCACTTTCTATGCGTCTCTTTTTGTAACGGGAAGCATTTGCTACTGAAGCACATGATCTGTCATAGGTAGACATACCCACATTATTGCACGACTGGCCAAGATCCTCACATCCGCTGTTTGCCATGATTGGATGGGTCTTCTGCTGCCGCTGATGATGCTGCTGCTTTGGAAAAAGATGGGTAAATGGATTCAAATGCACAACATACATATATATACACCATTAAACACACCCACTCCCATGTCAAGTCAGAGGGGTGGGAGTAGCCAAGGTCAGGGGTGGGGCATGCACACACACGCAAATGCGCACGCGTGGACATGCGCATTTCAGTGCATGCGCAATGATACCTACTATTTACTACTGTAGGTCCACAGAAATGGGAATTGTTTTGGTTTTTTGCAAAAAAATTTTAATGACTTCATTTTAAAGACCACAAAAAAATCAATTTTTGACTAAAATAGAGCGTTAGAGGGGGTCTTTAAAGATTTGTCATAAATTTCAGAGACTGAGAACTAACTTTTTATTGCAGATGAGACTCTGCAGAGGTCAGCAAAAAAACCACAGGCTGCAAATGAATGAGTCATTTGGGTTTCCACAGTGCTTTTATTTTGGTAGCTGTATCCATGGTTCCTGTTGGTTCTGATGACGTTTTTCTTCTTCAGATTGATTACACAGTAAAAGTTTCCTAAAGGAGATGCTGCTGCTTCAACATTGAAAAACAAGAAAAACCTTCATAGATTTATTTGCTAAAAGCAGTTTTTTGTAATGAAACTTACAACACATATAAGAATGAGGCAGCAGCACACTGAGCTCTGTGGGAAACAAGATGACTGTGTCTGCAGACACTCCAACTATAAAGAATTTGTTCTCATCTCTGAGCTACAAAAGGAAACGAGTGAATGAAAAGGACAAAAAATGCTTCTCTATGATAGAAGCCTCAAGCTACAATGATCAGATGGTGCTTTAAATAGTGGGTGAGGCCAGCGTGATGTCACCTGTTGGTTTGAAAAGTAATATTTTGAAGCCTTAAGTTTAGATTTATGGCTGTTGCTGTTGAGCTCTGCTCTTTATCACCCCACAGAGCACAGAATTTGTATCCAGCGGATTTGGTTTTACTGAACTTCTGCATTCATGTTCACTCCACTGCTTACTGTTCCTGTTCACTCAGGAGCTACGACGCAACAGAGACCAGTTGCACCAAATGGTCTTCCACTAACGCTGAGGTCAGACTACATGAAATCAGGCTGATAATTGCCCGACTGTGAAGACACAGGGTGTTCGGTGGGCTTGGAAACGATCAATGAGCAGAGGGCACAACAATCGATCTTTTCATCTCACATAGTGTGTCATAATGGACGACAACTGACGCCACATCTAGGACGCCTCATGCCCTCATGACAGAAAGACTAGCATGTTTGATTTTTGCTTACCTCCCACGATGGCTTGCCAGTAGTAGTAGTCAGTGGTGAGTGCTTCCTTGCTGGTGATATCACGTGAATCGTGAACTGCAAACGATGATTGATTGGGGAACAACATGTAGTCTGTCATGGCTCTCAGCCACGACATGGCAAGAATTTATGACTCTACAATCACCTATTCTGACACAGTGAACATTTTAACAGTCAAAAATATCTTGTAGTCTGACCTAGGCATAAGTCAGGCTTACCTTGGCGTTCTAAGTCTGATTTGGCCAGTTACACCTGATACACCCCCAGGGCTCAAACCTTCTTCTTGCTAAGACCGGTCATAAATCTTATGCCTGGTCAGAAGGAGGCATTAAGTCAAAATTTTAGGCCATTTCTATAGAACAACACAGCTTGACAGTGGCATGTCTCATACACTGGTAAAATCAGCAATCATTAGGGTAAGGACACAGCGGGCTGAGCACAGGAAACCAAGACCAACTGCTGCATGTCCTCTCGTTGCTTCGCGTCTGCCTCTGTCTGGGCCAAAAATGTGCCCTTGAACACACCACACTGACTACACCCAACGGTCTGCTAGCACGTACATTCTGCACCTGTGTGCCTGCATGAGAGGTATTAACTCTCCATACCAGCAGGTGGCAGTAATCTCTGAACTCCTGATCAAAAAAGGAGGAAACAGAAAAGCTAGGAGATCTGCAGACAAAACAAAGCGGCTTTTGTTCAGCTGCCTACCTTGTCTTCATTCTCCACATAAGTAGGTAATGTTAACATTAACGTGAATAATTCTTGAGAATGCCTGAGCAGCTTTCTCTCCCTTTGTACTGATTTGAAAGCTGAACAGCCAATCAGAGCGCTTTTCTCTCATTTGTCTGTTTTATACTTGACAGACAAGTGTTTGCAGGTGTCTTAAGAAAAGTGTCAGACAACACAAACAACACAGACAACACAGCAGTAAAATGGCACATTTCTCTGAGACATTGGGTTTGGCAGAGGAGGAAGAGAATTCATGTTTAATTTTACTCTGAAGGAGAAGCAGATGACGGAGGAAAAGACTGTGGTCTGTGTGCCCAATAATTTGGAGTAGAGAGGAGCGAGGGGAATATGTGTTGGTTAATCACATGAGAGAGATGGACAAGGAGCGGCGCTTTTGGTATTTTAGGATGTCCAAATATTGTTTTGATGACCTCCTACGTAGGATTATACCTTATATCCAACACCAAAACACCCACATTAACCCCCGTTGGAGTTCACAGAGACCAGCTGTAGCACTACGGATCATCTGGGTCATCACAACAATGTGTAGCCCCAGTCACTCCTCAAAGCAATCCATTTTGTGAGCCTATTTTCTTCTCCTCAGCAAGTAGAGCGCTGTTTTATCTCCATGGTAAGGACAGAACACTCTGGCGCAGCCAACCAATCAAAATGTGAGACAAATCAAAACGACGTCTGCGATGTTCCAAGGTTTGACAGGTGAAAACACTGCCGGACGACAAATTCTCATATGTCTCTTATGTGTCTTATATTCTTTTATATTTATATTCTGGTAAGTAAGTAAGTAAATTTTATTTATATCGCACCCTTCACAGAGAAGACCCACAAAGTGCTTTACACAGGTAAAAACATAGTAAAAACATAATAAAAGAAGACAAGAAAGATAAAATACAGAATACAATAAAATACAAAAACAGTAATAAGTTAAGCAGGTCACAACTCGATCATAATGGTGTGACAAAAACCTGATTGAACAGGAGTTGTCTACGGAAGGTGCAGCTCTCAGGTCCTGTGGAGGAGTGTTCCACCATCTAAGTGCAACGGACTCAAGTGCTCTGCCACCTTTAGTTTTGAGCCTGACGTGTGGGACAATCAAAAGGCCCAAGTCAGTAGACCTCAGTGGCCTGCTAGCAACATATGTGTGGAGCAGGTCGGATAGATATTCAGGTGCCTGGCCATGTAAGTGTACGTGCATGTAATAACTAAGACCTTAAACTGGATCCCGAAGGAAACCGGAAGCCAGTACAAGGAGGCCAGGGCAGGAGATATGTGACAATATTTACTGGACCTGGTCAGCAGCCTCGCAGCAGCGTTCTGGACCAACTGGAGGTGCTCTACAGCTGTTTTATTAAGGCAAGTGAACAGGGCAGCGCAGTAGTCGAGGCGTGATGAAATAAAGGCATGAATTAGCATTTCCAGCTTAGAATGGGACACAACAGACCTGAGTTTCGCAATGTTTCTAAGGTGGAAAAAACATGTATGGGTTAGGGACCTGATGTGATTGTTGAGGTGCATAGATTGATCAAAAATAACACAGAGATTTCTCAGGCTAGAGCACAAGTTGGAATTTAGGGACCCAATACTGCTAGCCACCTTAGTGCCAATGCTGTCAGCAGCAACAATGAGGACCTCTGTTTTGTCTGTGTTTAGTTGGAGAAAGTTAGTGGCCATCCAATCCTTAATTGCAGCCAGACAATTATGAAATTCACTGAAGTTGTTATTCCTGTCAGGGTTGAAGGAGAAATATATTTGAATATCGTCTGCATAACAGTGATAAGAAATGCTGCTAAATTTTCTGATAATATGACCTAAAGGGAGCAAGTACAGGGTGATCAGAATTGGACCCAGAACTAAACCCTGGGGCACCCCACAGGAAAGAGAAGCAGACTTGGAAATATAAGGACCAACAGACACAGAGAAGTTTCTACCTGAGAGATATGAAGCAAACCAATTGAGGGCACTTCCAAAACACCAGCCCACTCTCTCAGCCTCTCTAGCAAGATGCAGTGATCAACAGTGTCAAAAGCTGCGCTGAGATCGAGGAGCACCAGGATAGAGCAGTTACCAACGTCAGAGGACATCATGAGATCATTTGAAACTCTAAGAAGTGCTGTCTGTCTCTGTAGAGTGATTCTGATGAAAGCCAGACTGTCCTTACTGTGAGTGGGGCCTCTAACATGTTGGGAAAAACCAAAAGATTCGGTGACACCAAGGAAGTTAGCAGCAAAGCTGTTAGTAGTGTCATTAACATGCACATTGAAGTCCCTGAGCACGGCCTTTGGTCCTGGGGGCACCAATGAAAGAGCACTGAGGTGGGCAAAGTTCACTTAGATACACATATTCCTTGTTCCTTTGCCAAGTCTCTGTGAGGAACAGGAAATCCAAATTTTTGGTGGTAAAAAAGTCATTTAAGATGAAGGGTTTGTTGGTGATGGAGTGAGCATTCAGCAACACCAGACTTTTATAGGATCCGAGTCCATCAAGACTAGGTCTAACAGATGAGACTTTAAGGTCAGGAGTGATCAGGGGCAGAGCTACAAGTGGTGAGGGGGTGAGGGACCGCTGGCAAGCTGCTGCTGCACCTCCTCCACTGTTTTCGCTGTTTTTGAGATATTTGCTATTTTGTTGCTTCATGTCGATTATGTTGTGTATGAACTCTGGACTCTAAAGTCATCTGCTGATTCGGC
>JAPXVT010000374.1:0-14221 GCA_029823135.1 Acanthurus reversus | reverse complement strand
AACAGTCTAAAGATGCTGTGTAGCAAGTTTGGTGTTGATTGAGCAAAAAATGTGGGAGGAGATAGGTTTAATTAGTTTTACAAATTTTAAGAAAACAGAGTGACGGACTTTGAAATTCCTGCCAACTCAAAGTATACAAACATCTTCCCCAACCGGGCCGACAGTTTGGTGAAAGTTTAGAAGCGATTAGTCTGGCATAGGACTGGACCTATGTGCAAAGTTTTGTTTAATTTTATGCATGGGAAGGCAGATTTCCGAGTAGGAATAGGAGGAAGATGAAGAAGAACTAGAGGAGCAATGGCAAACGCAAGAGGGTCCTGGCAGGACTGCCTGCTTGGCCTCTAAATAAATAAAGACACAACAAGCTCTGTAAACACCTGGTGACTGTCAAACCCCCTCTTCACCCAAGTACCTTGTGAAAATCACATTCGTGTACATCTTTTAAAATTAATTCATGTCCGAACATTGCTTCAACTCTATCTCTAAACTGTTCCATAGCTTACAACCAATGACTGAAACACAAAAAACTTTTCATAGCTGTTTGCACCCTGTGATTTTGTAAGTTACATTTTCCTCTCTGATTATAGAACCCATATGGCTTGATGGTAAATGGGAGACTGTTCCACAGTTTGTTGGTTTGAATCCTTGACCGCGGGAAACTTAAGAATAATTAGTCAGCTGATCTAAGTAATCTTGATGCCGAGTATTTGATTAAAAGATCTGTGACATAGGATGGTGCCACGCCATGGAAGGCTTTAAAAGTGATTAAAAGGATCTTGAAATGAACTAGAAAACAAACAGGAAGGTAATGTGATTAGGCCAGAATTGGAGTGATGCACTCTCTTCTCATAGTTTTTGTCAGAGGCCTGGCTGCAGCATTCTGAACCAACTGGAGCCTAGAAGTTGTGTCATTTAAACATAAAAATACAAAGTTGCCGTAATTTAGGCAAGAAGATATAAACACATGGATAATTTGCTCTACAATATTTTTGGGCAGTGCTGAGCTGATTTTTGCAATATTTCTCAGTAGAAAAAAACATGACCTAACCAGTTTCTTCACATGAAGGTCAAAGTTAAAATTTTGATTGAATACAACGATAAGATTTATTGCATATGGCCTTATATCTTCTGTCAAGGACCCAAGGTACGACCTACCTCTACTAAATACATGTTCTGGGCCATTGATCAAGATTTCAGTTTTGGGTGTCATTAGCATAACAATGGTAGGTCACAGTTTTAAACTGATGAGTAATATTACCAAGGGGGAGCTGAACAAAATCAGGCTGAGAACTGAACCTTATGGAACCCCACATGACATGGGAGATGAAGATGAAACAAAATCATCAATCCACACACTAAAAGAGCTCTCTGAGAGAGAAGAAGAAAACAACTAAGGGCAGTTCCAACCAACCCAATATTTAAGTTTCTCCAATAAAATGCTATGATCAATTGTGTCAAATGCAGCAGACAAATCTAATATAACTAAAATAGAATGATGACCAAAGTCTGCATTTATGAGCACATCGTTAGTGACCTTTAACCATTTCAGTGCTATGTAGTTGGTGAAAGCCAGACGGAAACAGATTAAGTGTATTGATTTGTTGTACTAAGTCCAGTAGCTGCTCAGCAGCACACTTTCCAACAATTTTAGATAAAAAAGGTCCTTACAGGATAGGTCTATAATTTGAAGGTAAAGTTGGGTCCAGGAAAGATTTTTTTAAGAGGAGCTGTATGCAAGTTTGTTTGAAGAAATCAGGGAACAAACTGGAAGACAGAGACTCATTGATGATAGAAAGAAGACAGGGAGCAATTGCTTCAAATACCTCCTTAAGAAATCTGGGAGGCTGTGTTGCCAGATGTACAGTAACTATCGTATTTGTATGATAATTAAGCCCTCTCTATGATCAATAATGCCAGAAAAAGCCGAATGCACGCTAATTTTGCCATGTTAATGAACCCACAACCCAACACTGCTTGTGATTTGAAAGCAATCACTCCCATCAGTCTGTCTGATACAGCCAGCTCTCACATCAGTACCTGACCGACACCCCCTTAGCCCTGTTGCCATGCAGGTGGTAGGAACTGCCTGCCAATCAAATCAACACCCGATGCCCTGCTCACGCATGCAGCTCATGACAAGCTGTAGTAGCTAGTAGGAATTTTGGAAAAGTCACTTCACACATCATCTTGAGATTTTACTGGCAGCAAGAGTGTTTCAGCAGCACACAGAGCAGTTCGAGCAGAGCCGTTAGCAAAAAAAAATTAGCAGTTAGCAAAAAATTAAGCATTTTATTGGGTCATTCCTTTGTCATTAGTTAGTGAGTTACTTAGTGAGTTAGTGAGTTCCTTCAGTTAGGTTACTGTTAAGAGAAAATATGAGTACGGAGAATGGAGGAGAAGCCAGCAAAAAACATAAAGAGCCTGGCAGCACGGCCTAAGACACAGAAGGGCATAAGATGAAAAAACACCGAGGGCAACTATACCGCTCAGTTTGGGAGTTGGAGCCCATGTTCAAGAGATAGTTGAAACCCGTTGCTGGAAATGAGACAAAGGCTTTCTGTCACTGTTACAATGTCCAGATGGTGTCAGAAATAATGGTTCTGAGGGGCCAAGGGGACAAGACGCATGGAAGCTATTTCTGTCTTTTCAAAAACAGCGCCAAGCATGTTACACAGCTAAAAGAGTTTCAGGAGTTCTTTAACGTTGAATCCCATAAACTTCTCAAGCCATCACAGACTCCTGGCTCTCTCCACACCAAGTTGTCAAGTAAATGTGCACACATTGGGATGCTCTGAGGCTTTTCTTCACAGATCAGTGGCTGAAAGCAAGACTGAATGCAGCAGAAAACATCTACAATGCGCTGAACAGTGAATCATTAAGACTGTAGGGGAGCGCGGGGAACAAACCAACGCAGGGCCAGTTGAAACACGGACTTTTTATCCGGACGCACAAGTCAACTTCCGCCTACTTCCGCCCACTGGTCCGTATGAGTCAGCAGATACGTGTCGAGAAATTTCAGAAGTTTTGACTGCGATTTCACGGAAATACTCGAAGAAGTGTGTTTTAGCACCATGTAAGTAAATTTTTCAATATCGCTAGTTTTTTGGTTAGTGAAGCATGTGTGCAAGTCACCAAAACCATTCTTATATCATCTTTTTCAGCGTTTTCTTAGTTAAAAAATGGTACCATGCTAAAGCTTGTAGCTAGCTCGTAGCCAGTGCTAGCTAGGCAAGAGTCAGGAGACTACATGAGGGGTTAGTTGTAACACAGTGTTACAACTAGGGCGACATAAAACAGGGGTGCAAACTTGTCACTTTTTGGTGAAAATAGCCGTTTTTAAATGCAAAATGGGCCATTAGTGTCCATAATATTGTATTTTTGTCACCTTTCTTTGCACTGTTGTCATCTTTTTCAGTGGGTGACGTTTAGCCTATTTTTTCTCCCTCCTTTATTGTCAATATACAATTAACAAAGCACATCGTATTAAAGCGAATACAGTTTAGAACAAGAAAAAACTGAGCAAGCACAATCATAACATTAATAAATAAATAAATTAATTACACAAAATAAATAAATATATAAAAATAAATAAAAATATAAAATTAATAAAAATTAAGATAAAAATAAAATAAGAATAAAAACAAAACAGTGTGTGACAGGTTTGCACCCTTGTTAAAAGCAACTAATCTCCCAGCTCTGTTTTCACAGAATGAGGTCAAGAAAGCACACCACTGAGAGAGGTGTGTCTAGGGAGGTGCTGATAGCTGCTGCCAGGGATGTTGAGAGTAGTGGCAGGTCAATCAGAGGGGTGGCCAAAGCACTTGGCATCTGCCATGTCACCCTTCACCGTTTTATCACCAAGATTCAAGAGCTGCGAGCAGCTGGTAGCAGCAGGTCACCAACTGTTGGCTACTCGCACCATAAACAAGTCTTCACTGCTGAACAGGAGAGGGAGTTAAGAAACTACCTGAGAAAAGCGTCCGACATGTACTATGGGCTGTGCCCACGAGAGGTAAGGTTCACAGTAGGCTAGCCTAAGGGTTAGGGCTTATCATTGTATTTCAGTGAGTAGCCAGGCCTCCACAAAGGCATAACTAGCCTACTGCTAGTAGTAGCTTAGGCCTACTACTACTCCTGCTCAATCATGTGGGTCATAACAACCTATATTGTGATAAAAGATTTTGTCTATTCTCCCAACCCTAGTTATTAGTTTATTAGAATCATAGACTGAGTTACTGCTAGACTTAGTCACTTAACTGTGTGAATCCTACATAAAAGCTGTTAACCTGGATTTGATGTGGTTTTTCAGGTCCGAAAGCTTGCATACAAGTGTGCAGTTGCATTCTCCTGCAAGTTTCCTAAATCCTGGGGGAAGACTGAGATGGCCGGAAAAGACTGGTTCACCTTGTTCCTCAAACGCAACCCAGCCTTGGCAATTCGAAAAGCCCAAGCAACAAGCCTGGCCAGGGCCTCCAGCTTTAATCGGCACAATGCAAAAATGTTCTTTGATAACCTTTGCCAAGCATACAATAGGTATGGATTTAAAGCGAAAGACATATGGAACATGGACGAGACCGGAGTAACCACTGTACAAGCTCCAGAGAGGGTGGTCGGTCCAAGAGGGCAGCGCCAGGTTGGAAGGGATGGATGGATGGATATAAATAAATAAATAAATAAATATATATATAAATAAATAAATATCTGTTGAGTATCGTTTGGGAATTTATCAAGACCTTATCAGTTCTGCTAACAAAACATTGTGCCATTATTCTGCATGCACTTCATACGCACAGAATCGAAAATTGGATCTGTATGGCTGACATCTTATATCAATACCCGTTCCTTACAGATTGGTGCCATGACATCGGGTGAAAGGGGAAGCTTGGTCACTGTTGCATTTGCTGCAAATGCAACAGGAAATGCCATTCCCCCTTTTTTTGTCTTCCCACAGAAGAGGTACCAGACCCACTTCGTCCGTGACGGTCCAAATGGATGTGTTGGTGTCGGAAACGGGAGTGGGTGGATGAAGGAGAAGGAGTTTTTGGAATTTTTACGTCATTTTGCTCGTCATGCAAAACCGTCACTGGAATCCAAGATCCTCCTCTTATTGGATAATCATTCTTCTCATGTCACCGTGTCTGCCCTGGATTTCTGCAAGGAGAATGGTATAGTTATGCTCACCTTTCCGGCTCACTGCACTCACAAGCTCCAACCTCTCGACAGAAGTGTGTTCCGCTCCTTCAAAGGAAGAGTCAACACTCACTTTGATAACTGGATGAAGTCACACCCGGGAGAGAATGCAAGTATATATCACATCCCAGGAATTGTTGCCAAAGCCTTGCCGCAAGCGGCAACCCCGGAAAACATAATGGCAGGCTTCAGGTGCACAGGCATTTGGCCTTACAATGCTGAGATTTTTAATGACGATTACTTTGCTGGAGCTTTTGCCACCGATAGGCCTGAACCAACTACAGTCTCAGTGTCTGCTGGAGAGACCGTTGCTGATCCCCAGAGGTAGGTTGGCTAGAAGTCTACCCCCATGTGATATCTCCTAGTTGGACATGCCCTCTGATTGGCTATTCTATTATTGATAGAACACTGTCATGTCTTCTCAAATCACGTAACCGATATTAATGTTATCTTCATCGCAGCGCAAAAGCCTACTTTGTGACTAGAAAGTGTGTGTGTGTGTGTGTGTGTGTGTGTGTGTGTGTAAACTTCACAGGCAAGCAGCAAGCAGTCCAGTGGCTTCCTGGCCAGGCCCTCCAGAGTCTACTGTGGACTCGTCCACTCTGACCGAAAGGTTTGATTTACTGATATTGATCTTATCTTCATCACATTAACGTAATAGTCTACTTTGTGAACAGAATATGTCTGTACGTGTTTACTTTACAGGCCAGCTGCAACCACTGCAGTGGCATCCCATCCAGGCCCCCCCTGCGTCTACAATGGGCCCCTCTCCATCGAGTCTGAGACAGACGAAGTGTCTAATGGGTAGAGTACATGATCATCCTTTGGGCCAGTGACAGTTATTCAAACATCAAAGATATGAATAGACTGTATGGCCATCAGTATTGACCACATTTGAGTGTTCCTGAAAAAAATAACATCAGCACAAAGGTCTTTTGTGGATAGAATGCAAGTCTGTATGTGTGTGTTTGTTTAGGGAAGACGCAACCAGTCCAGTGGCTTCCAGGCCAGGCCCCCCAGAGTCTACTGTAGACCTGTCCACTCTGACCGAAAGGTTTGTCTTACTGATATTCATCTTATCTTCATCACATAAATGCAAAAGCCTACTTTGTGAACAGAATGTGTGTGTGTGTGTGTGTGTTTAACTTTACAGGCAAGCAGCAACCGCTGCCATGGCTTCCTGTCCAGGCCCCTCAGAGTCTGCTGCAGGCCCTTCTCAGTCCACACAGACCAAAAGGTTAGGCCTACATCTCATGACACGAAATGAATGTAGTGTAAACCAGCCTTGTTGGCCTTGCTGTTGGACTTGCTTGGATAATTTTTTCTGTCAATCTTAAGTGTGTGTACGTCTGTCCGTCCATCTTTGTATCGTGACAGGGCAAAACCAACTACCACCCAATTTGCCACTCGGTTCAGCCCGCAGCCATCAGGCCCTTCCCAAAGGCTGGGAAAAGGAAGACAGTTGCCAGGCCAAAGAAGGTGTGGATCAACGCTATTGTCACAGACACGCCTGTCAAAAGAGCAATAGAACAAGAGGAGGAGAATAGAAAAAAAGGAGAACCGACACGCAAAGCGATGCACAAGGTGAAGCCCAAGCCCATGGCCAAGAGAAAAATCTTTAGTTCAAGGTATGTTGTTGACGAGGTTCTACTCTCATGTGAGATCTTCCTCTGACAAACATACTGGGTATGAGTAGACTAAGGGCCTCTTCATACTCGACCGTTAAAGACTGGATATGGATTGGACACGGATATGTATCATGGCTGCCTGTCCGTAGTTTGTGTCCTAGAGATCATCATGGGATCTCTATGACAAAAACTACAGACAGCCATAATACATATCCTTGTCCAGTCCATATCCAGTCTCAATGTCAAGTAAAAAGAGGCCCTGAAGACCACATTTGAATCTCTGAAGAATATCATATGCACAATACCAAGTGGAAGTGTGTGTGTGTGTGTGCGCGTGTGCATGTGCGTGTATGTGTTTAACTTAACAGGGAAGAAGCAACTCCTGCTGTGGCCTCCAATACCTCTCCAAGCCCTTGTGGCCCTCAAAAGAATACAGACGAAGACGACTGTATAGTGTGTGGGGAGGATTATTTGTCCACCCACTCCGATGAATATTGGGTGCAGTGTGGGGGTTGTTCAGGGTGGGCGCATCATTTGTGTACAGACGGAGATGATATTTTTTTATGTGATGAGTGCAGCGAGGAGAGGAAGAAGAGGAGGAAGACAGGGGGAAGGAGAGGGAGGGTGGAGGAGGGAGAGTGAGCAGCAGGCTACTTTACCAATGGTGACTGACCAAAAGTCGAAGTTTTTGTTAGATTAGTTTTCTGTTCAATTTTGGAGAGCGTTTTTGTCATTGTAATGACTGATTAACGCAAATTATATTAAAGCTTTTTTGAAAGTCCTCTTCATTTTTTATTTTTCAAAAATACCAATGTTTTTCTTACAGAGTGTCTGTTAGTATCATAGATGGATAAAC
This sequence comes from Acanthurus reversus, assembly GCA_029823135.1. Lineage (NCBI taxonomy): Eukaryota > Metazoa > Chordata > Actinopteri > Acanthuriformes > Acanthuridae > Acanthurus > Acanthurus reversus. Next base: position 6,547 of record JAPXVT010000374.1, on the reverse strand, counting down.
AATCAGTCTTAAGATAAAATTGTACTGAATTAATGGTTTAAACGAATCTTTCCAGCATGCGTTACAACTAACAGCCCCCCCGTTACAATTAACCCCACCAGTGGGGTAGGTTGTACCGTTTCACTTCCTCCATCTGTGGTGAAATTGTAAAAGAATGGTAAGTTTTAGAAACAAACTTCCAGTGCTCATTTGTAGCAGAGATGTGTATGTTGCTTGTGTAAAAAAAAATTAATCAAACTCAAATATATCTTTAGATATCTACCCAAAAGCAAAATCCGTTAGGTTGTGCCCCGCTCTCCCCAATTTTCACTTTTTGGACTGGGTGCTGCCTCAGTTCACAGGCCTTAACGAGTATTTTCAAAGTGACAAGGTGGTGATCACAACCCTGTGGAACAAGATGTGTGAAACATACAAGGATCTCCTTTGGCACTGTGTTCTCCACAACAGCATCTCCTGGATTGATCCGACAGACACCGCAAAGACCCTGCCACTCAGTGCAGTGTATTTGGGTATCGGTGTGATGCAGAGCTTCACCAGCAGCACGACGAAGCTTCCACCTGCTGCTGTGACAGACTTCAAGATGAGATTTCAGATATTTTTAAAGGTTGCATGCCAAGAAACACAGAAACGTTTCAACTTTAACGACCCAATCCTGACCCAAATGGAGTGCCTCCCTCCTGCAGTTGCGATGGATGCACACGCGTGATCACTGTACCCATCCCTGTTCCCTTTGATGCAAACAGTGCCATGAATATTGGACATCTGTGACACAGACCTTCTTCAGGAAGTTGACGATGAATGGAGAAAAATGCCCCAGTGAACCTCTCTGCCAACCGTAAAGACATAGATGTGGATGCGTTCTGGCATGATGCCTTACAACTAAAAGACATGGAAGGTGCAGAGGTCTTCAAACACTTGGCCTCATTTGTGCTCGATGTGCTTGTCTTCCCCCCACTCAAACGCCTCAAGTTCGAAAGTGAACTGCATCAAAACAAAGCCTAGGAGCAGACTGACAACAGATACTCTCAATGGACTCATACACACACATATGTGTGAAAAAAGCAGGAGGATGCTCAAAGTTCACACTTACAAAAACAATGCTGAGCTCAATGACTGCAGCCAATCTTTACACAAAGAAAGCACTCTCAGCTTAAACTGCATCCCGACCTTCAACGGCTGCACCTGCTACCTCAGCGACAGACCGCCATTCTGAGCCAGAGATCGTTTTCGACTATTAGGTAAGTTACGCGATGTAATTATTTTGTAGTATTAGCGGCATTATTGTAAGCGCTTCTTGTGTCTTCAATGTCTGTCATTTTGAATTGTCGTGAATACTCACATTGTTGGTTAATTGCTCTGAGTGAATTCAGTTCCCTGTGACAAAACACTGATGCTGTGTGTGGCAATACGGTGCTTTTTTTTCTGAAGGGTAATTGCAGAAGTGGTAGATGTCTTATGGGTTGCAATTGACTGTTGTGTGTCGTGCACAGTTGCCAACTTGTTCATAGTACGGAGCCTCCATGTTGTTACATTAATATTAGGGTCTTCACATGTACAATAGTTTTTGATGAAATCTGATCATTTTAAAGCTGCAGTACAATATTGCTGTATTGTAAGCAGTTTTTTCAGGGAAATAGGCTGCAAATCCATCTAGCAGTATGGCTGAGGCATCTGGGAGAGTCATACTAGAGGTAGAGGATGCTGTAGAGGCTCTGATACATTTGACCTTATCAGTGAAAAATCTAAAAATTGATAACACGCTTAAACTGAGGAGGTCGCAACAGCTGAAGGTATGAGATTTACAAGTCTATCAATAGTTTGAAAAAGACATCTAGAATTATACTTATTTGCCAGGCTAGGAAAGGTCTTCAGTCTTTCTCTTTGTATTTATAAATTGTAGTTCAGTAACTCTCTTATATGAAAGGCATGGACTTGTAATTTGGTTTTCTTCTAACTTTGTTTGTGCCTTTCTGCATTTTTTTTTTGTAGTTGGTGTTTCTCATCACTTAACCCAGGGAGATGGGTTAGGCTGCCGCATTGACCTTGGCCCAGGACCGGGCAATATCATCTAAAACAGACAAACATACAGCATTAAACTGATCAACAAGGTCAGTGACATCATGATACTGAGTTAAGCTGCTACACTGCACAGAGAATACAGGTGGCAATTTACCGGCAGACGTCTTGTTGAGAATATGTGAGGTAACTATGTTTTTGAGGAGAAGCATCTACTTGGAAGGTAACATCAAATAAATTTTTTTATTCAGAGATGAGATCCTTTAAATTGAGGGAGTTAACAGACAAACCCATATCAATTACTAAGTCCAGTGTGCGGCCCTCTCATGTGTAGGAAGTGATAGATGCTGTTTCAGGTTAAACGATTCACAAATACTCAAAAAATCAAAAGCAAAGCTGTCTGCAGGGTCATCCACATGAGATTAGAACCAACGGGATTTTGTCATAGCTAAGACCAACAGAGGAGATAAAATCGGAAAAATCTGATATAAAATTACAAGTGAATATAGGGGGATGATAAATAACAATACAGCAGACAGGGGTATCACAATTTACTTTGAACATTACCACTTTGAAGCTGGGAGGTTCTCCACTAAGGTCACCACCTTGACCATTGAGTCTTGGGCAGTTAAAAACCTACAATTGGAGGGACAAAGAGTTGGCGCTTGAAATAAGCCAGGTCTCAGTTAAAAATAAAAAACACAGAGTGTAGGATGTGATAAAATCATTTAAAGTGAAGGTTTTAGTTGCCGAGGATCTTGCATTTATGAGAACTAACTGTAACATGACAGGTGTGTTGAGACTCATAGGTTGAGGAGTGGCAGGAATTGGCTATAGATAAAGAAACTGATCCATTTATCCATTTTAGATGGATCGGAGTCAAAACTTTTAGGTCTACACAATCACAACTTTCAGCTAATGAAGCTTAATGACTTTAGTGATCAACTGACTTTTAGTCTATAGTGTTACCCAGAGGTTGAACAGGAGGAAAAGATAATTGAAACACAAAGGTGTGAATAGTGGAGGATATCACAATACTATGTTTTTGTCAGTTTTCCCCTGGAATTAAGTTGATGGATTGCATTTTATTTAGATATTGAACACTTACAGCACCCTGCACCGCCTTATAACTTCTGATCATTTTATTGAAGCTTTGTAAAGCACTCACAGCCTCCAATTCAGGGAGAGCAAAGTTCCAGTGTCCTTATCTTTAGCTATGCTTTGTGTTTTCTGATTGATAAGAGCACATGGGTTCATGGGATATGCCTCTTTCATATGAACTTTTTTTAAAATTGTCACTTGATCATGTAAACTTTTTATCTAAGGTCTCATTTAATTGTGTGATAACCATCTACCCGGATCATCAAGCTGTTTGTAGGACTGTGGATGCAAACTGAAGTTTTATTAGAAATAAATCTGTTGCTTTTTCCTTTAACTTATTTATCTTTTCTGAATTACAGGTTCAAGCATCATATTATCCCCTGGTGCATCCCTAAAGTTTATCTTGATGATGCAGGATCTTAATCAGGAGATCAGCAGAGCTGTGGAGAAGCGTCAATAGGGCCTACCATGGGTCCCATGAAAGACATATAAATTAAACTTGTTTCATTAAACCTTTTTAAAGTCAAGTTAAATTTATTTATATAGCACATTTAAAAACAACATGAGTTGACCAAAGTGCTTTACAGAAATAACAATCAACAAACAACAATGGCAACAGAACAACAGACTGTAGCAGTATAAAGGCAATATAAAGGCGTGTACGAACACACAGTCTAATAAAAATCCCTTATGCAGAACATTTGTTTACGATTTCCAAAAGCCAACGAAAAAAGGTGGTCTGAAAATGACATTTGAAAGCTTCAAGAGGAAGCAGATCTGATGTGGTGGGCTAGATTGTTCCATTGTTACACACACACACAATCAAATTCAGCAGAAGTAAAGCTTGTGGCTGTCGCCGTTGTTCTTAGTGATAATTTGCAATTTAATTAAATAGCCTGTTGTTTTATATTGCCAGTGCATTATATTACCGAATCCTCACAGTAAATCATATAATGATGGCAAATCTTAACTCGCTGTTCAAAGTATTTAAGTATAGCTTTGTTAGCATGTGACAGCAGTACTGATGATGTTGTTCGAGCACAGCACATAGGCCAGTCTACTTATTTCACTTTTTATACACATAATCAGCCAAAAATAAACCTAGGCTATTGTTCCTCTGTAGGTCTTTTGTTGATGACAAGTTTACAGTAGAGGCTGGTTAATGGGTGAAGTGTTCAGTAATCAGTGACACAGGACAACAGGCTATTCACAGGAGGGACCAAAGCCTTTCATACTGTAACAGGCTGCCTCCACCAGTTTGAGCCACCTGACTGTATCAAGCAACCACTCCCTGGAGGAGACCTCTGTACATCACTATTATACTGGCAGGACACGGGACTTAGCAGACGGTCCTCCAGTGTCGACCCGTTTTGACAGAGTCACACTGAGGATGTGAAACATGTTTCTCAGGTATCGGCATGTCGTGTTTCTCCTGGCAGCTGCCTTCACAGGTGAGTGAAGTTAACACTTAGGCTTTACTTATCAAACTCTTTGCAAAGTTTTCTAAGCTGCTACTGACATTTGATTTGGACTTGAAACTTTGACTTTAACCCTGGAAATAGATTGTTATGCCACTTTTTTTTACTAGTTAAACTTTTGTTAAACTTGAAGGTTTTGAAAGGTTGTCACTTGTAGTCAGAATATGACAAAGTATTGAAGTATTATCAGCAAAATGTGGCCTCGCAAAGCAGTGAGAGTAACAATGTTTCTAATGCCAGAAAATGACCCTTGTATATATACAGGCTATAATAATAATAATAATAATAATAATAATAATAATTATTATTATTATTATTGTTATTGTTATTATTATTATTATTATTATTATTATTTTCAGTGGTAGTGGTAGTTGAAGTGTTGTTGTTGTTATCATCAGGCTATTATCACAGTGTTTCCCCTGAGACTGAGACATAGCAGCAGTGGTGTCACTCGGGTGCAAGGATTTATTTTGAACATTTCTATGTAGGTTATGTCGGTGAGAATTGATTCATCCACAGCAGCACAGAATTCAGTCACACACTGCCAGATGTATGATATGCCCACGCTGAACAGATGCGCGGTGCTGCGTCCAATCAGTCACTTTTGAGCCTCTGAAAATGGGGAGACCATGTAGGCTATAGAAATGCCTGTAATTCCTACAGCTCAATACTGGACGGATCAGTAAAATTACTGTATGTTCCAGCCTGCAAACAGGGTCCAAGACACACAGAGAACATAATATAGAACTGTGCAAGCTGCATGCAGAGGCCTTCCTTTGCCTAAGCTGCTGGGATGAAATGCAAAATTTATTATGATCTGTCACTTTCTAAGGGATGAACCTAATGAAAATGATATTTTACAATTTTACATATTGTCAACAAACGAAATTCATAAAAGCAAATCACCTGTTGCTTTTAAAGTCATGATATTAAGCTGAGTGGGGAGAAGGGGAAGTCCAGTGGTCAGAAAGCAGCCTGCTGATCTGGGAAATCTCACCATCTTTTTTATTTTTAACTATGAAACGTGTACAGGGTGAAAATTGCTCACTGTGAACATGTAGCCTATGGGCATATTACATACATATTACATATATACATCCTCTCTGAATCTGCAAAGCCAGCTCACTGTTTAAAAGGACATGATTAGTGGCAAGCCTTCTGTGCGGCGCAGACACAGAGTCTGTAAAAACAGCTTGTGTCTGTCCTCCGTGTGAATGTTTTAACAATCGTATCCCACAAATCAGCGCGGTTTCATCATTAGTTACATTCACACCCACAAGTGGCCCTGCTGTGATGGAAATGCAAACCCTTGCCATGCTGGGCTGATGTGCCCATATGGAAAAATCCCCTCATGAGAATAGCTCCTGAGGCCTAAGTAAAGACCAGAGCACATAAAACACAGATGTAAAGCACAGATAAACAGCAATAAATAGTAAATCAATTACTCACACAGTGCTAGACTGAGGACAATCATAAGATCCTAAAATTATAAAATCATCAAGTCAGAGGACTGAAGAGCACTGTGCAAGTGGCTCCCTCTTCCTGCTGGAGTTGAGGAGAGAGGTAGCAGTGGGGATAAAGGAGTGGTTGTATCTGTTGGTTTTGATTGGTGGAGGTCAATCATGACATTTTACCCCAAAAACTATTACATTATGGTTACACTGGGATCACTTATAAATAGTTTTGTAATTACGTACATAATCGCCAACAATTTGTTAACAGATGAACATCTAATCAAGCTGTCATAACATATAGGGTCTCACAAGGATCAATTTTAGGACCGCTCCTGTTCCTTATTTATATTGACAGTCTGCTGCAGCATCCTCCTTGTTCCCAATACATTTTGCCGATGATACCAATTTATTTCTCCCTCATGCTGATTTCGCTATTCTTATGAACAAAGCTAATACAGATTTAGAAAACATTTCCAAATGGTTTAAATAAAAAAAAAA
>JAPXVT010000030.1:25141956-25154493 GCA_029823135.1 Acanthurus reversus | reverse complement strand
TTAGAATGTTTCAAAACATCTTAAGGGGACGAAACAATTAGTGGTTGCATACAGAGTGTGGGGCTGAGCTTTTGTCATATTAAATTATGAAAACACTGTAAGACGTAAGTAGCTTAAAGTTCTGGTTTTGTACAGGCCAGGTTCCCCCACAACCCTTCACTTCACTTGATGGCGAGCTGGATTCGTCTGACCAGGAGTAATTGCATCTGGATCATCATTCATCGTCCATCATTTATCACTCATCATCGTATTCTTGCCAGACTGGCAGGGAAACGGACATTTTCTTTATTCTCTATGGACTTCGAGTGATTTGGGAAAAAAACAAAACAATATTAAGTGAACTGGAAACAACTGATTAACTCGCAACCACTTGCGAGAAAAGAACTAAAGTACATTTATTTTTGAAACAACTGATTGAACAAACTGGAAGTAGATGTGAATATTATTTTGTGTTGAATATTTGAAGTACTGTTTTGGTTTTTTTCGGGTCGAATGTGTTTTGATTTAATTGATGTGTTAATACTTGATGAATTTAGTTTATTTCCCTTTTCAAAATCAAATACGAACTCAAAACTGTTTCAGATCAAATATTGGTCAGTCTGTTCCTCCTCTACAAACTTAATTTTTCTTCTGATTTAAATATAGTCTGACTTTAATGTTATGGAACTGTGCTACAGCAGCTTCCAGGTCAAAATGTGTTTCCTCTGTAGGTTGTTCTCTGCCGAATCAGATACATCTAGGGAGAGTCTGAAGCAGATCCACTGCTAGCTCGGGTCGGACAAAGGCAGCGGAGGTGTTCTGGTATCTGATCAGGATGCCTCCTTGGTGCTTTGCAGGTTTTGCAGACATGTTCAACTGGTAGAAAAACTGTGAGGTAGACGCAGGACGTGCTGGATCTCATCTGACCAGAGAAACATAACAGGATCCCCCAGAGGAACTGTAAAACAGCTGGGGAGAGGGATGTCTGGACTCCCTTACTCAGCTCGGACGGATCGATGTTAAAGGTCGAGTCAGTTGCATTGTTTGTCGCAGCTTGTAAACACAACATCCAGATTGGACCCCTCTTCCCACACTCAAAATAACGTGTACATCTAACAGCTGCTTATACTGATTATATTGTTTCTTGTTATCAGACACGAGTAGGAGACGTATTCACCTTGACATGTTTCGACTGTCGTCTACAGTCTTCCTCAGAAGAGTCATCTGACGTCGCTGTGACGTGTCATTATCAGTTGTGCTTCACTGACAGTCGAAACATGTCAAGGTGAATACATCTCTACAGAATGACTTGTATGAGTTATTAGCTGCTTATACTCACTAAAAGCAAAGACAGGCAGGAGGCCAACTAGCTAACTGTAAGCTACGCTAAGCTAAGGTGAGCTAAACTAAGCTAAGCTAAGCTGCGGTAGGTCAGCCTGCTCTGGTTTGGCTGTGCGGCGTTATTGGCGCAGCACGCCAGTTAGTACCATCGGCAAAATCAGTTATAGATCACAGGTGGGAAAATTATTCTAAGTATGGTTGTCAATTACTTTACAGCGCTCAGTGTTCATGTCAGCATTTAATCACACATGAGAAAAGGTTTTTCTTTTGACCAACACCCAGCTCATGTCTGCTGGTCAGCACAGTTAACAGGATGCTGGCTGCCATTCACTTAAAGCTTCTGGAAACGCAGCTTGAAATACTAAGAATGCACATATATCTAAGTTGAGTGTCTCATTAAGTATCTACAAAGTCTGAGTGAACATAAATGTTCCCAACTATTAGAAAACCTTCCTTAAATAAAGCTTAACAACAGCCATGGAGCAAATCGTGGTTCAGCCCTACTGTAATAGAAGTGTGAATATTTCACTTCAGTAAATTTTACAGATTTTTTAGGTGAGAATGTCACCATATAGATTTAAAAACATGTCGTCAGTTTATCCAAAGAACACTTGTTTGTAAATCTGTCACAAAGTTCTTTGGACTTCTGAGGAGCTGCAGCTCGCGGTGAGACCTGCTGGTCTGCTCGCTGCAGCTGCCCGACTCGTTACACCGTCACTGCGGAGAGATGAACCGATGATCTGTGCCAAGATTAAGGGCCGACCGTAATGTTTCCGAAGTATTTTAAAACAGGAAACAAAAATGAGGCTTTGCTGACTTTAATGTTGATTCTTTGTGATAAGTTAAACGTTACTGGTAGAAAAAAGATCATTTCATTCACTGCACTGCTCAGATGCATCTTTTAAGGTGGAATGTTTTCTTGCATGTTGTTCAATGCGTGAGTTATGCCATGAATTAATCAGTCCATCTTAAATGCCAACATGACAACTTGAAGAGGTTTTAGGAGGATTTAATTGTTAAACATCCATATCATGCATGTACGGTAGTGAAATGAACATCAAGTCATTTTTTGCCTTTCTTTCATGTTGACAGCCGCTTTTGTAATGATTGTATTCGTTAACAGCTTGCTTGGCTAAATGCAACAGGCTGAGGAGTTGGCTCAGACTGGAAGAGGCTGATTGAGCGGAGCAGAGCGGTTTTGTATCACTGACAGCAGAATTTTTTGATTGGCTTTATCCACATTACATCATATGGGTCGGGGATAACCACGCCCAAATTCATCCAACTACCAAAAACTGAAAATTACAATATTTCAAGCTTGGATTAAGGTCACATCTGAAAATATTCAATACTTTTTATTACGCATGTAAGACCCTAAATTACATATTAAGAAAGTTTTGATGATTTGGGTTCCCAGAGGCTTTCAATGGCCACCACAGTCATTAATATCAATGGTTCTTTGAAGTTACACAAGGAACCTTTAAAGTCCCATCGAGGAGCTTCTAACTGGTTGTGAATCAGTCTAAATTTAACGCTGATGTCTCACATCTTACCTCCATCACAAATGAGACCATCGGCGAGCAGATTGGAGATTACTTCCTGTCTGTTAGGAAGTCTTTGCCCAGTCTGCTCAGTCAGCAGAAACACTACGAAACACTTCACGGCACACAGACCAGAAGAGACGATTTATTGTTTAAGAGCACGATCGATCGGCTGTTCTCTTTTTTACTCTCTGTGGTCAGAAGTAGGAGGAGATTTTCTTTACATCATTTCAATATTTTGTGTTTAGTTGGAATAGTTTTGTTCAACTAAGTGTTGTGTTTCTTTCACTCTCTTCTGAAACAAATGCTCGCCACAGACAAGATCTTTACAACAGGAAGCAGTATCACATTTGTCCACACGTGGTGCTACAATCAACACAAAAAATTTCTGGGAGGGGCTTTAATTTGCTTTTTAACATTGTAGTGCTACTGTCTTACTGGTAACAGCTATGGTGATGTCAGCAGGTGTTCGGGGCGTGGCCTCGGGGTGTGGCGGGCTGAGCGGCTCCAGGCTGATGGATGGCTGGTTGCTCTCACCCAGCTGCACCCTCTGGCTACCAGATGCTTGACCGATGCCCAGACGCTCCACATCCAACACCACACTGTCCACGCAGGGAAGACTGGTCTGAGCACAGACAGGAGACAGCTGTCACACACATACACAAACACACACACACACACACAAACACACACACACACACCTGGTCTGTACCTGCTGGTTACTTCAGCAGTGACTCACCATGATGCCAAGAGCTTTGAGGATGTTGAGTTTACACATGGGGCAGGTGCAGTGTTCGTTCAGCCAGGGGTCCACACACATTTTATGGAAGACGTGTCTGCAGAGAGAGACAGCAGAGACTTGATCACTGAACATCATGACCAGGCGACAGGACTGACGTCAGCAGCCTGAAGGACGAGCCCGCACTTTATGTGTGATGTGTGCAATCTGCCATCTGAAATAAACAAGCTGTAACATTTCTGACGCGTCTGAGGAAAATAATGACAATGACCTTCATGAGGATGAGTTTGATCCATCTGAGTGATACTCGTCTGACTGCTGATACTGGATGCACACCGTGAATATCATTAAACTCTATCTAAACTATGATGTAGCACAGAGCACTATTACAGTTCGAGAGAAAGAGTTTGTTCACTCACTTGCAGGGCAGTATGCGAACCACATCGTTCAGCTGGTATGCTTCTATACACACTGCACAGTGGTTAAAATCTGGATCCGTTTCCTGCCAGAAACACATACAGATACACACAGTGTATGAACCTGTTACCATGGTGGCTGAACATTTAACTACTTCAACGAGACCTTAATTCTCCAAAAAACCTGATCCACATAATTCCAAACCTCAAGAGACCAATTATGGGTACAATTCCAGTTGTTTCTCCCAGTGAACTGCTCTTCAGTGAGATGGATGGATTATGAGAGAGTGAAACTCGGACAAGGACATGAATAGATCCTCCAGCCATCCTAACACTGGAGCTTTAAAGGTTTTCTGAAGGAGCAGCGAAACACTTTGATTCTCTTTGTTCAGTTTATGCTTGCATGTGCAGCAGATTTACTTAAAAAGATAAACTTGTGATTCTCGTTTTCTGCTCAGCAGTTGGTTAGTATGTTAACTAACTGGTCAGTGTATTAAACTGGGTTACACTGCGAGTGTGAACAGAGGGAACAGACATGGAGACCTTTTGAAATCCCTCACAGCTGCAGCAATCTCGTTAAATTAGATTTATATTTCCAGCTTTGTCATGTTTTTCTTTTGTCCCCATCATCCTGTGACCTCTGACCTCCGTGTATGTGGACATCAATTACGTTTCATCTGCAGCCTGAAGGTCAACAATCTAAATTTCAGAAACCTCTGGGTCCTACTGCCCACTATGTATAGCTCATGCAGTTGTGTGCTGCTGCCAGCGGTGCTGTCTGGGAAAAAAGGGAGCTGCTGAGCTGAGCTTTATGTTAGCTGTTCTTTGTATCAGCGCAATATCAAAAGTGTTCCTCCATGTTGTAAAAAGCAGAAAACAGTCACAAGAAAGAGGAAGGAGGTAAAAGAGTTCTTTCACCCTTAGTAGTTACCTTGTCTCCTTTCTTCACCGTCCTCGTAGTCAACTTTCCGATGGCTTTCTTTGCTGCATCACCAAGACGACGCTGAGAGACAGAGAGGACAGTTTTCCATGTCCAAAAGTATGAGAACAGCTGTACATGCTGCAGATGTAACATTTATATGCTGCTGTAACAGCTAACAGTCTACTTTGCCGGAAAGAAAAGACAGACAGGTGAAGGAGATGACCGAGAACAAAAAGGACAAACTGTCTTTGTGGACAAACTGCAGGACACAAGAATACACAATGAGGCAAACAGGAAAAGACTGAGACAAAGAGACAGACATACGCGGAGCCACACCTTCACTAACTTGAAAGAGGAGGTTAGCCTAGGTTAGCACAAAGCGACTTGCATCAAAAGATTAGTTTTAAAGCAGCTATTTGTCAGGAGGGTCGATGCTAGAAAACAGGACATGGAAGGATTCTCCATGAACGCGTGTACAGTTCTCTGCAGAACACGGCGCCTTGAGGAACACCGCATGCCTCACACAAACTATAGTCCTCAGAGGACGTGATGGTCTGTGGTTTCAAATCATATATTCCCATCAGCCTCAGCTGCACTCTGCGCTGACAGTTCAGGGTAGGCGATATTCTGTGGTTGACTGAAAGTGTAGCTCCTTTTCCACAGCCTGTTCAGCGTGGGTTGACTGCGCCTGTAACGCGCCTCGCTGGTCTGTCTGAACAGCAGGACGCGGGCTGGGGGCTCCACGCTGCACCGCCAACAACCCGCCTTCAGAGGTAGTATCAGAGGCGAGTCAGAGGTGGAGCCGCGGTCGAGCGACGCCTGTGTAAATGGAGAGCCGGTCGGGCGGGTCAGAGGCGAGTATGTATCTAGACAGAGGAGAAATAAACTCCAAGGATTCAACAGAATTACGACAGAATGAACAATTCATGCACCTTTCTCTTCAGCCTCAGTACTGAACTCAATTATGTTAAAGAAATAAAGGAAGGAGGTGTCACTTGATGCTGCGCACCGCTGTGAAGAGAGGAAAAATGTCCGGTACACATCTGTGAAAAACTCACCGCCTCTTTTTTAATCATAAAACATGTGAGCTAGAGATCTTTGTACACAAAACCTTACACACGACTGTTTGGCATGTCTAACATTTTTAAGCTGAAAGGAAACCAACAGAGGCAGCTCTATACTCAGTGGATTTAATGACTGTGTAACGTTATTGTTTTCAGCGTTTTTCTGCAGTTTTCATGCAGTTTAATCACTTATTTAACTGTTTGGTGGGCATGTCGGGCATTTTTATTAACAGAGGAAGCCGATGCTGTTCAGACTCACAACGATCGAACGAATCTGCGACCCGGCTCACTGTGCAAAATGACCGAGTGATGCGCTGCTCGGTTCTGTGTGAATAACATTAAATCAACAAAAGGCAGATCATTGGCAAGCCTTCAACGCAGTGCTGATGCGGGGTTTCTGAGTACAAACAGTTTGTGACTGCAGGGAGGTGAAGTGTGCTGTGGGGGGGGGGGTTAGATTACACGGAAGGTGACGGAGAGGGGGAGGTGACTCTCACTCTCCATTATACTTTCAGCAGAGAATCAACCTGATTAAATATTAAAGATCATCTGAACAAGTGGAGGAGTGAAGAGGGAAAGGAGGTAAGGAGGAGAGGAGAGGTGGAGGAACGGAAGATAGGATGGTGAACAGAGGGAGGAATTATCATGTCAGCTGTACGTGAGCACTGTGTTACTGTGGTAACAAGTGTAAGCCTGGTGCTGGTGTAGAGGATCTTCTGGATTAACTAGAGTTCGTCTCTTAGCTATATGTTAGCATGCTTACATTGAGTTAACTGTATGCCAGCAGCGTGTTAGCTGTATGTCAGCGTGTTACCTGGCTGCGGTCACGGGCACTGGTGTACCGGATCTTCTGGATGAAGTAGAAGATGAGCCAGGCTGACGAGATGATCATGAGGACGATGAAGGAAATGGAGACGAAGACCAAAGAGCCTCGGTTAATGTTTTTGGTGGGCCCACGATGACCGACCACCACAGACACCAAGACCGTCAGGTTCCTCTCCAGGTGAGCCAGAATCTCTTTACCATACGCCTCAGTGATCATCACCGCCACCATGTCACCGGTGCCTGTCGGTCAGAACCACAACAACAGACTGAAGGTGAGATCAAATACAAAATCCATAATCAGAAAAGGGACCGGAAGAAGACCTGTTACAAGTGTCAGAACCAGGTGAGCAGTAATCAGATTACTTATTGAACTTTAGTGAGCTCTGTTGCAGGACAGTACCACTACACTGTACACTAAACTCCAACACTACTACACTGCACTGCAGTAAAATACTACTGTCGTCATTTCATATGCACTTGCATACATACAAAACAAAGTTGCGTTTCTCATAAGAAAAACCCACATCCCCGAGCAGAAACAGTGCTGTCGTACAAACAGGTAAGAATAAATAGATTTTTTTGAAAAAGTCTGAGACGTTCAATAATTTAAAAAATTAAAAACAGTCTAAAAAAAAGGAATAAAGGAGTCTGTTAAAGCACAACACTTTTAAGTGCATATGTGTGTTTGGGTGCCTGTGTTGATTTGTTATGTGTTATGAGGGCCTATGTGCCGGGAGTTAAGGAGTCTGACGGCCTGCGGGAAGAAACTGTTCAGCAGCCTGGTGGTTCAGCATCAGATGCTCCTGTATCTCTTCCCACACTGCATGGGAGAAAAGAAGCTGTGATGGGAGGGGTCGCTGATGATGTTGCAGGCTCACCAGCAGGACATTGGCTCTAATGTTGACCTGAGTGCAACATTAGAGTGAATGCTGAATGTTTGCCGGAAAATAAGGTTAAAAAAAACACTACTGCAAGTTACTAAATAATTCTTGTTTTGACTTTTTAGCTGAGTTTTTTATATCCAGGCAGATTTGGTTTGGGGTTGAACGATTCCAGAACTTTTTGGGCTTCAGCGTTAACTTGTGGACCCATGAAGACCTCCACTACACTGAACCCCAGTAGAACACTAAGACACTGATACAGTCAGACGTGCAGTATGAGAACCAAAGTTCCCATGATGCAACAGTCCATGATGTCTGCCATGATTATAACATGTCCCAGTTTTATAGTAAGAAACAAAAATACAGTTGATAATTTTTGTTGTGTTCTGACTTTCAGCATCAGGACCATAAAACACATACAAACACGCACACACACACACACACACACACACAGAGTTTAAGGTCACAGTAACCTCATCAATTAATGACACGTTTCTGTCTATAAACAGAACTTGACATGGATCCCCAGGAAGTTCTGCAGCCTCTTTGCTCTGATTTCTGAGAAAATTGATGAATGTTTATTGTAGAGATGCACCGATACACTTTTTTTTCAGTTCCGATCCAATTCTGATATATATGTGCCGCTACCGATAATGATTCCGATATACATATGTATATTTTTTGTTATTATAGATCAGAATTATTATTATTACTATTTACCCTGTATGGATGTTATATGATAACTTTCAAAGTTTTATGCCTAGCTAGGGTTAAAACCTTTATAAAACATGAACAAATGCATACAGAGAATGTGGATGCCATAGAGCTTTTTCTTTGGAGGAAAAGAACATAAATAAATTGAGGGATAAATAACAATGCCTTTAAAAACTTAAGGTGCAATAATAATGCAGCAAATTGAGAGAATTTAAACGGAACACTATAAATAGTGCAACAGCAATTTAAAAACTGAAAATGTTTTCTAAACCTGAAAAAGTGCTGTGTTAAGTTACTGCAAATGTAAACTTAAAATTTCCTACAGCAGCAGCTTCACATTAAAAGCATTTACATTGCAAAATGCAAGCTGACTTTTATTTTGAAGGCTGCTGATCACAGGAAATACATTGTTTCAGTAACTAACATGTTTTGTGGAACAAACCAGCAGTCATTTCCAGCATTTGTTGACAGCGGACCAATTTTAAATCTGTCTGGGACTGTTTTCATACCATCTGTGAAAGTGTTGGAACAAGAACGGAGCTGCTAACATAATGCTAGAAGAACAGCTGCAGGCTAATGTTACAGGTGAGCTAACAGGCTATCAAGTTCTCTTTTAATTTCCGACATAGTGTTTATTAGGTGCTTTTTGCGTTCTGCTTTAAAATTTTACTCTCCGCCAATGTCCAGCTGGTGAAATCTCCTTCCTCTCGTTATATTTTAAGTGAAATGTCACCGTGTCTTTAGCAATTCGCTGCTGCTGCTGCACGGATGCCTGCAGCAGCATGTAGGCCTAATCGTGTGCGCCGCACGCATAGAATCAAAGAACATGGATCAATTTAATGGATCAGACTTACTGTCACTGATACGCAATGTAGCTATTAAGTCCATATCAGACCCGATACCGATATTGGATCGAATCGGCCCCACTTCTAGTTTATTGTGGATCAGCATTAGAGATGATGATGTCATCAGGAAATGTCAGTCACACTGAATGACATCAACATGTGTTTCATGTCTGAGTGTTCACATTTCACTGAGTTGTGACTCTGAGAAGGACAGAGATTTTTACTCACATCACCGCTGCACTTTCTTTGATTCCCCGTCATATTCTCTGGCGCCCCCCGGAGGACGCTTTTGTCTTTAGCCTGCTTAAAGTCCATGTCTGTTATTATTCTGTAGGTTCACCAAAGTAAAAATGTTGTCTTGAGCACTACATAAAGGCCTGAGGAGCAGAGTTAAGGTTTTTCCTCCACCTCCTCCTGTGATGAGGCTGTTTAACGCGTTCGCCAACAGACAGCTGACGGCATGTGTGAACAAATCGTGCAGACTCTGACCTTCATGGCCCATCTTGACCGTCTTGTCCGTGGAGTTGTTGTATATGAGAACGGCTGTTGCATTGTAGGCAGCTGCCTTCAGGATCTTCTCTTTAAAGGTGCAGTTTCCTCTTTGCAGCAGCGCCACCCAGTGGACACTCCGAGGAGGAACCAGGAAACGAGTGCTGGGGTCACAGCCCTGCCGGTCCACCACTGAGGAGACACACCAGTGCAGTGGTTACTTTTCATTAATTTCTCATTCATTTCAAACAGTGCAAATTTCATTTTAATGTTTTGTGCTGCATTATTTTAATGCTGTCGAAGTACTTTATTAAAGCACGATTTAAGCACCTGAGTCCTGTTTCTGAAAGCAGCTTTAGTGAAAACTGTTTGCTTGTTAAACCAAGATAAGGGAAATTCTGGATTTCAGTTCCACAAAAAGAAGTAACTAAACAGGTGTTTTGACAGCCGGCACAGTGTTCATGTTGTTTGTGGTCATTTTTGGTTTGTTTCAGACATCACATTGAGCATTTCTAGGCCAGAATGTTGAAAGCAGCATGGATGACATCATCCTGTAAGTGAAGAGAGGCTGGGAAATATTCTAAAAACAATCTTCACTCAGTCCCACAAATTATATACAGATATACAGAATGACAACTTATGTTAAAATATATTAAATACATCATACTGTCTTTTTGCTGTCTCTGTCACCTGTCGTGTGTTGTGCCACACACACACACACACACAAACATGCCCATACTTTCCCGCTGTGACTTGCCACTCTCTGTTCACATTTCAAATTCAAATGGCTTCATTGGCATGACATGTCACCAAAGCACAATTGTAAGAGAGACAATTTAAATGACAATATTAATTAAAAGAGTAAAAATAATTAAAAAGAACATGAGAATAAGCATTTATGACCTGTCTCACTCTGTCCCTGTGTACCTGTCTCCCTCTCTCCTATCAGGATGCACACTCAGCGTCAGGCAAAATCAAAATAACAAGTAAATTTTTTTTTTAAGCATATGATATGATTGGCAAAACTTGCTTGTTTGTTGTTGTGTTTTATGTAAAGCTGCATCAAGGAAGTACATATTCATCTTAAACTTGTTTGTTTATTTGTTTTAATAAACAAATAAGTGCAGTTGCAGCTCACACTGAAGCTGTTGTCAGTGTTTAATAAGATGCTGCAGACAGTTTGAGCTCCAGCCAGCAGCTGCAGTGTCCTTGGACCATGTGACTGTAACCGGAGACGCTCCGACCTTCAACGGCCTGAACGCTCCCTGGAAAACCTCTGCAGTGCCGCAACACTACACCCGTTACACCTGCTACATCTGCTACACCTGCTACATCTGCTACACCTGTCACACTTGCTACACCTGCTACATCTGCCACACCTGCTACATTTGTTACACCTGTCACACCCGCTATATTTGATACACCTGCTACACCTGCTTCATTTGTTACACCCACTACACCCGCTTCACCTGCTACATCTGCTACACCTGCTTCAATTGTGACACCCACTACACCCGCTACATATGCTACATCTCCTACATCTGCTACACCTGCTACATTTGTTACACCCACTACACCTGCTACATTTGTTACATCTGCTACATCTGCTACACCTGCTTCATTTGTTACACCCACTACGCCCACTACACCTGCTACACCTGATACACCCACTACACCCACAACTGCTGCTACATCTGCTACATCTGCTGCACCTGCTAGATCTGCTACACCCGCTACATCTGTCACACATGCTACACCTGCTACATCTGCTACACCTGCTTCATTTGTTACACCCACTACACCTGCTACATCTGCTACACCTGCTACATGTGCTACACCTGGTTTTAAATGTCCGGACATCCCCTCTGACTTCAACAGGACTTCTGCAGTTTGACTTTGATTACTTTGACCAGAGTTTCCTCAGACACACAAGGCCAGAAAAGTGAATGAACACCAAGAATTCAGAGTGATTTACTTCATTCAGCTTCTGCTTCTGTGTTCAAAACACGACCAATCAGTTCCATATTGATTCATATTGATTAATCGCTATGCGTTTCCCATCTTGGTTGGCACCTCAGATGGCCCATTTTTCAGACTTCCTAATCTGCACTTGTTTGATATTCAAACCACTTTCGAAATACCTTATTTCACCATTTGGTCAACAGTTTCGTTAGATTAAGAAGAGCAGCAAGTCACTGTTCTCCACCCGTCACTCAAACAATGTTTTACAAGAGAAATAAGCAAATATTTTGATGCGGAAGCAGACTGACTGAATGTTGTCACACTGATTTTTGCCGTGCGATGGACTGATAAATCTGCCTATCGCCTTTAGAGGCCCAAAGATTTTTTTTTCTTCTTTTTTTTTGCAAGCCCCTTGTTCAGTTGATTTATCCCCCGCTCTAGTCAAAAAATCTGACTGCAAAACAAACAGCGGGTGGAGTTAGCATGATGTCACTCAGTGATTTATGTTAATGAATCTTCATGCTTTACACACAGTGCCAAATGGTTCATACTGTTCGTCTATGCATCAAACTGCAATAAAAGCTCCTGCAAAACACATCTGTCTTCTCCTGACCGTCGTTTATCGCATTCCAATTTATTCAGATTTATGGAGTACTGTTTTGATGCCTTGACTTTGACATTATGGCCATTTGCTACACCTGCTACATTTGTTACACCCACTACACCAGCTACACCTGCTACATTTGCTAGACCTGCTACATCTGCTACACCCGCTACACCTGCTACATTTGTTACACCTGCTACATCTGTTACATTTGC
>JAPXVT010000030.1:25077635-25087965 GCA_029823135.1 Acanthurus reversus | reverse complement strand
TGAAAAGTCAAACTTCAACCACGTGAAAACCGTTTGTTTCTAGGTGTTGTACAGAGTTCGCTTCGACGTGAGAAAAAAGGTGAACAAACAGCTAAAAACATGCGGTCCCAGGGAGATGTGATGAGCAATTAGTGAGGCTGCGAAAGAGTTAAAAGTGCTGCGGACACGTTTAACCACAACAGAGCTCGAAATCCACAGAACCAGCCTGAAAAAATTGCATGAGTTTCAATGGAGCACAGCTGTGTGGTTGTCAGACCACAGTCAGAGCTGACAGATGCTACACTCTGATTGGCCTGTTTGTGTTCGAGGGTGGGGCTTAGCAAAAGGTCAGTTGAAAAATAAACACTCGGAGCAGCTTATTAAAAAGACCGTGACCATGAACTAGTTCATATTTGGGACTGAACTTTGCTGAGCGTAGTAACTCGTGAACTTGAAGTGGCTCCTTTGAATTAGAATTAGATTCTACCTGTGAGAAAGAGGGCAATGGTTTCATTTTTAACAGCCCCACCCCCACCCCACCTCTTTCCTGC
Organism: Acanthurus reversus; assembly: GCA_029823135.1. Lineage (NCBI taxonomy): Eukaryota > Metazoa > Chordata > Actinopteri > Acanthuriformes > Acanthuridae > Acanthurus > Acanthurus reversus. The sequence continues at coordinate 25,087,435 of JAPXVT010000030.1, read as the reverse complement.
TTTGGCCTTTGCCCCCCCCCCCCCGCTGGCATCACAGAACTCGCAATTACAGCCGATTTCCAGCTCCCAGTGGAACTAATGTGATAAAATCTAAGAAAAAGATACGGTGCACAAAGAGACAGAGATGTAGCCGCGGGCAGAGGGGTGTGTGTGTGTGTGTGTGTGTGTGTTGGTGGGGGTGGGGGTGTGTGCGTGTTGGTGGGGGGGTGTGAGGCTCAGCCGAGGCAACAAGTGCCTTTTGGGGGTTTTGGGGACCTAATGGGATTTTCCAAGGAGCTTTGCCAGATCTCCTGCCTGCCCATTCAGGATCAGCCCTTTGGCTGCCAGGCGGCACACTTCTGCACCCTGTTGGCCTCATGTCACCCCCCCCCCAACAAGACCCCACCTTCACTTAGCTGTATGCTCCAAGGGATGTGACGACTCCCACTCCTCCTCACCCGGATGCACCTGAAGGGATGCGACAGGTGTCAGCAGTGAGATTGTCCTTCAGAGTGTCAGTCTGGTGGTCTAAGTAGGTGCAGGGGTCCATGAGGAGCTGGAGAAGCTGGTTGGGAAGAAGGAGGTCTGGGGTACCTTCAGCTGGCACCAGCTGGAAGTGACTGAGCTGTGACCTACAGAGTCACACAACCTGAACCACTACCAACCAGTGAGGACCAGTAAGATCCAGTAAGAACCAGCGAGTAACATGAAAAAGCAGGGACCTGTATGATCTGGAACGTTGTGGGCTCTGAGGTTCGTTATGAATCATGAGATCATCGTCTCTCATGCTGATTTTGACTCATTGAATCAGAGGAGGCTGTGAGCCACTCGGGCTTCAAGACGACAACGCGCTCTGCAGTTTGTTGACCAACGACCATGACATGAGATTTAAAAGTGAAATATTGATTTGATGTCATCATGTTTTTAACACGGCGGCTCTTACATCATTTTCATTTCTTTTGGTTCTCACACCTTAACGCCATGAAACAGAAAACGTCATTGAGTGTACTTTTGTTGCCTTTGTTACGTCTCTTTGAGTCTCTCCACCTGCCTACACTCATTTCTTATATGTAATCCATTTGCCAAAAACCAGACTAAGCTCACTGTGAACAAAGCTAAGGATGAATTGAGCTATAGTTTTCTGTAAATTATCTGAACAAGTTGCTATCATATTGTTGTTGTAATTTGTTTAGGCCACGATGATGTCATGGTGAAAATCTAAAATGCTGACTGCTGGTAATCATTGAAACAGCTGCAGGAAAAAGTGAAGCTGATGCACTTTCACGTGTGGAGATTTTGTGACATCACACACAGCAGACCGACTCCAGACCAGCGCTCTGTATCTGAGCAGCACACAGAGCCGCTTCAGTATTTCCTAGCTGAGCTGCAGGGTGGAATATATATAATACACACGCACACATGCTTTAGTAGTTTTGATTGGATCATTTTGATGATGTTCACTTGAACTGGACCAGGATCGATGAAGCTCATCTTGGCAGCAGCAGGTCTCAGCTGTCTCTGAATCAACGAGGTGATTTCAGCTCCAGTTTCACTCGTTCTTCCTTTGCAACAAACCAGAGTGGAAGTGCCGAACCGTTCGTGTTTGTGAAGCTGCAGGACGGATGGAAGCTGTAGCAGTAAACCATGCTCAGTTTGAATGTTGCAGCCTGTGACTGAATCTGATCAGAGTGCAGTCTGAGCTTTCAGCTGCAGTCACTCTCGATTGTAACGAGATCCTCACAACAGGAGCTGAGGTCAGGGAAGCATGACTGCTGCCAGTTGTTGAGTTGACCTCTGACCTCTGGAGGGGAGGGATGGAGGGAGAGGAATCTCTTTTGTGATAATTCCACAGAGTTTGACAAATGAATGGCAGCACAGGCAATTGCTCAAAGGCGCTTCAGCAGCACTTCATGTGGAGGATCTCTGAGTTTCAAGAGAAAATGATGAACTGATGTTTGCGTTGTTGTGCAGGAACATTTGTGTCCAACGGCTTCAGAGCAACAGATGAATGAGCGAACACTCTGCCTCCCTTCACACTGACCCCAGTTTGTATTCTGAAGCTTCCACTTGGTGACATGATGCTGAATAAACGTGAGCACACAGTGATGTGTCAACATGCATCGGGTCCAACCTGAGCAACCAACGCAGCTTTAATCAGGTCCAAATTCAAATCAGTGAAGCTCTTACAGCTCATCTCTTTACAATAAGACCGTGTGTGTGTGTGTGTGTGTGTGTGTGTGTTACAAACACTGGATGATAACTGTTTCTCTGCCCACATCTGCCCACAGCTGGAGGACAGTGGAGACAAACTCGAGAGATGTAGGACGGATTCAACAATCTGATGATTTGTTTTCATTGGGTCTGATGCCCACAGGCAACTTCTGTGGCTTCATCCACATGACTCCGTTTTACTTTAAAGACGCATCAACGTTGCTGCGTTTCATTGTCACAACCTCCTAATCCGGCGTCTTAGCTGCTCAAAGACAGAGCTACTGTCCCTGTTTCATTTTGAAAACTCCAGTGCTCTTTCTCACCACGGACGGGCAGAGACGGAGACACTGACACAGACACCCACATTAACCTTCTGATTAGGTGATGATGATGTGTGCTTCTCTGATTGGTCACACCCAAGTCATGTGACTATTTTCCAGAAGAAAATATGTTACATTAGCCTGTATGTATCATGTGAGCCTCAACTACCCGGCATTATTTCAACATGGATAACAAATTACAGGCGTTGTTGACCTTGCTGTCTCTGCCAGCAGCTGTTAAATTTTGCAATTTATCGCGCTACTTCTGCTCACATGCGCAGGAGGAAAGATATTATTTAGCCAACTGCAACAGTTCTTGTGTTCAGCGGCAATTTCATTTCCTCATTGATTGGTAAAACTTTATTGACGGAGTTGTGGTTCCAGAGGAATGGTGAAAAAACTTTCGCATGTCATTCCAACCACAACCACCAATGTGTTTGGATTATCCTGACAAGTTGTTTCTGTCATCAGACAAGTTTGTAAGGCTGTCATCAGTCTGTAGCTGATCTGTCATAAAAAGACACACATCACTCACACGCACACACGTGAGCCAGAAACAGACACACACACACTCACACGCACACACACACACAATTTGTCAGTTTAACTCTATTTGATGTCAGTTTAATGGTTGTTATTGTATTTTGTATTTGTATTGTATTTTTGGATGTTCGGCAACATTTTATTTTGCAGCTCTTTAATTTCATATTAGTAAGGTTCCTGAGACAGTGTCACATGACCTGTTTGGCATCAGCCAATAAATGTTGCACACACACACCCACACCCACACACACACACACACACACACAGCCGGTCATGACAGATGCTGCAGGGATCAGCAGGTGTTGCACACATTTATCTCTGTGTAAATATCATAAACTGACCTGAGAGCAGCTACAGGAAGTGATGGATGTGTTTCCTGCTCCACCTGTCTGAGACACACCTGTATGTGTCAGTGTCAGTGATCAGTATGGAAGACAGCTGTCTTTGTTATGCCTGATGTAATGCTGTGACTCTACATTCAGTGAACAGAACTTCACTTTCTGTTTAAAATTTCTTTTCTTGTGAAGGCGGAGTTTGTTCAATCACTGTTTTTAACTTATGGGTGTGTGTTTCCTGTTTGCAGTGTACTCACAGATTTACCATCAGCCTCGCTGGATTACTTTGCTGCTGAAGAAAATCTAAGACTCTCAGACAAGATTTCATGGACATGACCATCTATGTATAGACCTAGTCTTTATTTGTCATTCTGACTATACACCACACAGTGCACATCAGAATGAAATGTTGTTTACTGAGCATGACACCATTTCCTGTTTGCCTCCTGCACATAAAATGAGTTTAACTGCACAAAAGCTGTTGGCATAGACAACAAGGTCAGAAATGCCTGCAGTCCATCATCAATGTGAATTTCCCTGCTGGTAATCGAGGGCCATAGATCTATAGAAGTTGTTAGCTTTCTTCCAGAAAAGGGTCACATGATGCAGAGGTGACACGTCAGGGAAGTTCGTGACTGAAAAGACCCAATCAGGAAGTAAACACAGGTGTGTGGGCCATCGTTCCAGAAGTGTCAGTCTGAGGTGCTCTGAAGCACACGGCAGTGTGGACGGCAGGAGCGAACGTAGCAGGCGTTGTTTTAAAATGAAGAATGAAGAAGCAAAAAGATCAGTGAGCTCGTTAAACAATCCAGACCTGGTTTAGTCAGATATGAAGAGCTGAACATCAACTGATTCATTTATTCCTGCTGTCTCAAACTGCAACAAACATTCACATTTCATCACATGCAGCGCTGCTGAAATGCTGTTACTGCATGAGTGCACACACACATATTCAACACACACACACACACACGCACACACTCTCCTCACCTCCTTTAGACAACTTTTTCTGTCTTTCTTTCTCACTCCTCATGTGTGAGGAGCTGTTAGCTGTGAAAGAAGGAAAAGAAAACAGCGTGAAGCAGTGAAAAAGCCATTAAAAGAATATTTTCCTGCTCTCCTTTGTGCAGCCTCCCCTCCGCCTCTCCTCCGCCTCGCTGCAGCACCAAACCACACAAACAAATGCAAATGGTTCTAAAAACTTTACACAGAGAGAGAGAGCAGGACCCCCGTTTGAGAGAGGGGCTGAATGGGCTCTAAAGGAGAGCCTAATTAATCTAAGTACAGCACCAATAGGCCCACTTGGAATTTTTTTTCACTCCTTTATGTGAATGGGAGGGCAAAGGAGGGGGGAGGAGGGGGTGAAGGAGGGGGAGGTTATAGGGACAAAATAAAGAAAAAAGAAAGAAAGGAAGAGAAAGAAAAGAGAGAGGGGATCAGGCCTCCACCTCTTCTATCCTGGGACCCGCCTCATTCAGCCCCTCCATGTTTAACAACAGCAAACCCCCCTACACACACACACACACACACACACAAACACACACGCACGCGCACACACAACCTCCGCCGGAATCAGTCACTCTGATTTTTATTTCACAGTCCTGAAGCTTCACATCAGTGTGCTGCGTGTGTGGAAGGAGATGAGAAAACACAGTGTGCTGACATGAGACTCGCTCAGAGAGTGGCGGGCGGCGGGCAGCGGGCGGCAGGCGGCAGTGCAGTTGTAGCTGCTGTCGTCAGGTGCAGGGGTGGCTGCTGCACAACAATGGCAGCAGAAGGCTGCAGATGAATGCTCCGGGTAAATCAGTAATGGAGCTAAAGGGCATACGCCTGTGGGGAATTTGCCGGCTTATAAAGGAGCTTTAAGAGGGGCCTTCATTCATATGGGCCCAAAGAGATTTGAATTGCCCCCTTCACAATCACTTGAAAGGATGAGCTCAGGGTGTTCCGAAACAAAGTGGAAATCACTCTGCCTTTCAGCGCTTCTAATAAGCTTTTAACTATTTTACATTATGGCGCTCCCCTCGTCCTCGCCCTCCTTGCCGCCATTGTGGCCCGGCCTCCGAGCAGAGCCGACTTAAATGTCTGATTTATACTTTTCTTCATGGTGAATTTGAAGGTTTTTTCCAGGAGCTAAAAGAGAAATCCCACTGAAAGCTTTATTATCATACGGGTCAGAAAATAGAAGGAGCTCATTATTCAGTCTGCAGCCGCAGCGAATGCTGAGCTCCCACAGGACGGACGGCAGGAACAGGAAGTGTCGCGAGGATGTTCAAGGAGCTGCACACTGGAAGAAGTTTCTTCTTTTTAATGCAAACTTGAGCAGCAGCTGCAAGTTTCCAAAATGCCTCTCCTTCCATTTTTTAAAAATTTTGAAAGTCTCTGACACTTCTCATGGATCTGCGCGGACTCACATTGTGCCTTGTCGCCATAGAAACCGTTCATTGCTCTGGAAATTGCTGCAGCCGGAGGTCAGAGGTTCAACCAGGACATGGTTTGCTGGGGGGGGGGGGTGCAGCCAGAAGCCCCACGTCCTCTGGATGACTCTGAGCCGGGAGGACACTCAGAATTTCATGGTTATTACAGAAGACGGGGAGGGGGGGGGTCTGCAGGCCTGATTAACACACACACATATACAAACATACACACACATATACAAACACACACACATATACAAACATACACACATATATACAAACATACACACAGACATAGAAACATACACAAACACATAAAAACATGAGCACGTGTGTGTGTGTGTGTGTGTGTGTGTGAGTGTTTGTGTGTCGTGATGAAGAAGAGTGTGTTGGGACAGAAGCCGAAGAATGAACAGAGGTGTGTTGAGGCTGAACAGGATGAAGCTCCACTCTGCCCCAGGGTGACGAGGGTGGGTGGGGGTGGGGGGGTCGAGGTGGGTTGCAGGTGCAGTCAGTGACACAGTGGGGGGAGGGGGGGAGTGGTCAGAGGTTATCTGGGGGGGCACAGAGCAGAAGCTCCATCTGTTTACCTGAGCAGCAGCAGCTCAGAGCCCCCCCCCCCCCCAGGTGAGGACCGCTCAGTGTTTCCGGCAGTGACATCAGTGTGACTTCACACACTGACCGTGTGACATCATAGTGTTGTGGACACACACAGTGAGAAATGTTCTGCTGCTCGTCCAGCGCAGCAGCGGACAAGCTCGTTTCATTTGCACGGGCCTCGAACACTCAAAAGGAAGTGGAAAGAATGTGAAGAAATGACTTTTATTAGGGACAGTTTTCTGAAGAACAGACAAAAGTATAAAGGAAACATCAGCTACTTTTACCCGTGGAGCCGCTGGAGAAGGACCAGAAAAAACGTGGCGGTTTGGGTGATTTAGAACTTCTTGACAGATTAAATTCGCTTTTCTAACCGTCACCAAGAAGGTCTTGTTTTTATCGGTGAAGTCTGTTTGTTTGTCTGTTAGTGAGCAGGATTACGGAAAAACTGCCGGGCCAATTCCCATGAAACTTGGAGGAAGGCTGTGGACTGGGCCAAGGATGAACCCATTAAATTTGGGGGTGAATCGGATGTGTCGTTACACCCACAATACCAAACTTTGCCTGAACATTGTTGTGGGCTCTGCCTTGAATTTGGTCACCCAGAGAAAAAAACTACAAAGCACCCATAGGGGGCACTACAGCAATGCTTCAGACTTTACATTGCCATATCACAGACTTAGGGGGAACAGCAGGGGTGTCTCCCTCCTTTTGTTAAGTGACTCTCCCTGGTAAAACATCCTATTGCTGCTGCATAGTGAAATTAATTGCGTTGCTTTAAGACTCACACTACGCAACACAACCTGTAGGCTGTCCACGTTACGTTCTATCGATAGAAGTTTCACATGATTGACAGTATCCTCAACGATCAATAATTGATTTATCATGCCCATCTCTGTTATATGCCCTCGTTTACATTCCTGTCATAGTGTTGGAACATGAGAGGACACCACTAAACATTTGGTGAGTTTTTCGTCCTTTAAACGAATGCTTATTGTGTTTTTTGACAAATTCAGTGAGCGCTCCCTTTACCTCCATGGTTGGTGGTGGATGTCAGCAATGAGCTCCGGCTCTCTGGACTGCACTGTTCATCATTACAATGCTGTAGCACATTGTATATGATGGAAATTACCCCTATGATAGGGTTTATTGTGCAAAAAAAAACCCCAAAACTTCTCCTTCAACTCTAGTCTGCTTTGGCTTCTGTTGAACATTGGAAAGGATTCCTGCACAGTTGTGAAAAATGAGCAGATGTTTGAGGGGAAAACGTAAAAATATTACACTGTTGGTTAATATAGCCTTGTTTACAGGTGTGTTTCACTGCTAGTTTTACTGAGAGGAAATTGAGTCTGTAGGATAATTTGACAAAGAAATGGAAAATGTTAGGAACCCTGATTTGTCTTGACCACAACGTCCTCCCAAATGCATTTTTTTATTTGTTGATTTCGGCCATTTTTGTCTGTTTCGTGACGTGTTTATCATGCTCTGAGATCACACACACACTCACACAAAATGCAGTACAAACACTGTTATAGATTAGACTCAGCATCCAATTGTGGGTCCTTCATCGCCCCTTCTTTGTTTATGCCCCCCCCTCAACGTTTTCTACTGCATGATATATGTGTAAGTGTGTGTGTGATGCTTTCAACCCCATAGATCTCCAGATCTGCTATCAAGGACAAATTGTCCATCAAGGTAAGATGTCTCAAGTGGACCCTTCGTAGAAGTAGATCCCAACTCCTCCCACACCCATCGCAAAGTTCGGTTCCTCATCGTAGTGGTGTCTAGATACCATGCTAGCTATCAAGGCTTAGTCTTCATACCTGGTTTGTCAGTAGACATAAAACGCAACCAAAAAAAAAGTGTATGTATGTGCATAAGCCGTTGATTATGCGGATTCGCCCACAGGCGGAGATGTGGTGAAGTGCTTTGTGCGGCCATTTTTCGTCCTGCTGTTCATTTATCTAAATGTCTGTGCCTTTTCCCGCTTCAGCTTATACGCTACACTCTTGATTTTCCCTCTGCTGTCTCTTTATTGACAAACGTCAGCGCTGCATTTCTGACTTCTTAACTATTTAGCAGCCAGACTCCTTTCATATGGGCAGCTTGGCCCGTCTTATTTTTTTTTGCCATGTATTCTCCTGTGATCGCAATCCTAATATTTTTGCCGCTTTGTCAGCACTTAACAAATTTTGTGTCTTGAATGTTTTGCCCTTTCAGATTTACGTACGTGCTCAGTTTGAGTACGATCCGGCGAAAGACGACCTAATTCCATGTAAGGAGGCAGGCATTCGCTTCCGAGTGGGTGACATCATTCAGATCATCTCCAAGGACGACCACAACTGGTGGCAGGGAAAGCTGGAGAACACCAAGAACGGCACCGCGGGCCTCATCCCCTCACCTGAGCTTCAGGAGTGGTAAGAACACCCTGCAGACAACAAAACACAAATCTGTAGTATTTTCACCGTTCTTTATTTATTTGGTACGCATTTCTATAGCTTGCTTAGTAAGTCTAATGCAACACTTCTTTAGTAAATCTGTCCTTTGTGTCGGTTATAATGTCCAGTTTTAGATTTTTGAATTATATGAGGTTCACTTGAAACATCTGTTAAACAAAATACACCTTAAATGAGCTTTATACAAAATGGATTCACTCGTGGTCACAGTTCAGTATCAGCTTAACGCCAAAACAAAACCTGTGTGTCAGCCAAACCTCTCCTTTACCCTGGCACTCCACCCGCCTCCTGTTCTCAACAACTCTGCTCAATGCCAATGCCATGTTTGCTTTAAGAGGAGTTTCAGGCTCAGGTGGTCTGAAAATCCCTCTATTGAAAACTACAAAGTGTTAAAATAAAAGGAATAATCGGATGGGACAGATGACAACCTTAGTGACCAGACAAGTGCTGTTGTGTGGTGATCACTACATGTAGGGATGAATAGGAGCCTGTAGTAGGCGTCTCTCTACCGCTCTGTGCGGTGCGGTCCTGAGGCGGGGGCGCAGCTTGGCCGTCCTTTTACGTGACAACGGCATGCTGGCGCCCCTGAAACCGCAAACATTTGAAACCAGGTTCCAGAGTGGAATCTTTTGAAACCGATGCTAGTGCAAGTCAGTGTGCTCCTCTCTCGCCATTACCAAACTCTAAACACTCCACAGCGCTCCCAAAGCAAGTTAAATATGACATCAGTCCACTGAGGCGAATTGAAGTGCTCATAGCATAATTTTAGAAGTCAAACTAGGGCTGAATATCTTCATTTTGTGGCTGCTTAGAGCTTGACAGCAACGAGAAGTTAAAAACTTCAGCAGCTCTGACGTATGCTATAACAAATGTACACCGCCGGCTACCAGCCTGGCATGCAGACTCCGGCGCTTTCAGGGTGTTTGTGTAAACACGGACATA
>JAPXVT010000030.1:24776217-24786386 GCA_029823135.1 Acanthurus reversus | reverse complement strand
CCCCCCCCCCCCCCCCCTTTTAAAATTATTATTCTATTTTATTCTCCTACCTTTTTACTACTTTAAAGTTGACTATAGAGTCAGTTAAATTAGAAAAAAAAATGCATTGTGCTTTGCACTTTTCTCTTGATTGTAGAGTGCTAATATACTTCAGTATGTTTTTTTTTTTTTCCATGTCAGCAAAGAGTAAATAAGTACTGGCCCCTTGAGAATAGTGGGCATTCTCTCTACTTACAAACCAAAAGTGCATTAGTATTTCATCATGTTAAGTGCATCTTTGTCAGGTTGAATTTGAACCATAGCGAGATTATTTTAGTGCGCTCATAAAACTGCTTCATCTAGTACATTTATTTCATATGCACCATTAAAAATTACAGTCCCAGTTGAACTCGAACGAGTGTGGGAGGAATTCTGTGAAGACAGGTTTGGGTCATAGGAATGTTTATTTTATCAATACAGTACAGTGATTTCTGAATTGTATCTTTTTATTTATTTTTTTGTTCCTTTTCAGTCGTACAAACCATAAACAGTTGACAAGAAAACACATTTCTTTCAGTTGACAGAAAATAATGATGACTGCAGAGATGGGGTAAGGTCAGCTGGGGCAGGAGGCTAACAGACCAAACAGCATTATCTTAGAAAAGGAAACCCACTCTGAGCTACACAGAGACAACAAAAGTACCCCTGGAGAAATAAGGGAGGGTAAGAAATATGCACAAATCCGACAGATCCAAGGTTAACATGGTCATGGACAGGTAAAAGTTAGATGCCTTGAAATGAAGCAATTGAGAATGAACTGAACAACTCCAAACAACACACTGCTTTTGGGGCTGCAGCAAGAAAACAAAATTTAGCTGGACCTAAAACCTTTTAGTTTTCAAAAAATATCTAGGAGGAAAGAAATCAATCAAGCGGCTGCTGGGTTATGATGGTAATGGAGGCTGTGCCTCGTAACCAGCAGCCAAGTGAGGCATTGAATAGGGACTGCTAGCAATGACGACTCATCATGAAATTCTCACATAGTTATGAAACATGCCAATAAGAAATGGTACAATAAATGCAAGGTTAACCAGAATTCTCAGGTTCTTAGTGTTGTGCAGGCCAGAATGGTATTCTCTTCAGGCTCAGAAAACATTTTCCTCAGGTCGCAGAATAGTAGCCACCTGGCAAACACTAAATTGAAGCATGATGCATCTACTGTGTAAGATTTAGTACATCCGTGCGGGCATTTTGATAAATGAAAGCAGTAAAGGAAATCTTTGTCAAAGCTGTGTTTACACGTAGCCTTGTTCCTCTAACACTCTGAAAAAATCTGGAAAATAAGACCTCATTGCCTGAAAGACATTTCATTCCATTTCAAAGGAGTGGTTTTAGTTGTATGATTCATTCAGCTATGCTTAGAACTTAGCATTTTTGGAGGGTACAGAATATTCCTATTTTCAATTTTCTAATGTCTTTTTGTAAGAGGAACCATTTTTAATAGGTGATGTTCACAGCTCACAGATTTGCCCTCCGCTGATTTTGTTCTGAGAAAATGAAAATGTTGCTTCAGCACATAAAGCAAAGAAGTTAACTAATTCGCCTTTTCCACACGGGTCGCCATTGTAATTTCAAAACGAGGCTCAGTTGGGCAGGCGCAGCGAAGACGTGTCTTAGCAACTTGACAAAGCCAGAGGCATCACTTCGTCCATTTTCGACGGATATAAAAAAAGGCTGGAAAAGGATGGAATGTCTTCTTCTGACAGGACACCCTCCTTTAGTGAGAATTACGCCAGGGACACGGCAGTGAGATGACATCCATGCAGGTGAAGTAATGCTTTAGTGTTGTAGCGCTGCTGTGGAACATCTCCGCTGCGCACGCTCAACCGAGCCTCATTTTGGAATTACAATGGCGACCCATGTGAAAAAGGTGAATTATGGTACCAAGCATTCAATGCAGGCTTGTCTTTTTCAAAACTTACCATCTGGCATGCTAATGTTTGTTGGTTACAGGCTTAACAAGACATTGAAGTCATTAAAATATGTGCGATTGTAGTGTCCATGTTGGTACAGACTACAGTGCTAGAAAGTAGAGCCTCAAGTAGGGCCCTCTAAATAAGACCTTTATGTATGTCACCAGCCAAGTCTGTGCCAGGCAGAGAACAGATCCTGCAAGCAGCTGGCGATGTGTCAAGATCATCATGTCAAGCTAACTTAATTCCTGTTAAGAAGAAAATAGTCCCAGACAGATTTCCTTTTACCTTTGCAGAGTTTTCAGTGCCAGTACTATGACAATATTGATTAAGGGGCAAGAGAACAGCCAGAGAGACACAGCCGCAATCCAGGGCTAACGCCAAGATGTGAAAGGCTGGCTTAGACCTATCAACATGTCCAGACTTTGCTAAAAGGTAAGGGCACAGCTCTGTCAGTAAGGAATAACCTAGCCTGCACCATGAGCCATGTCCACAAAGCAACTGGCAACTGCCAGAGCGGGCTGTGGCCACTCAAGACAAGGCTTGTGATTCTTCAAGATGCCCCGCAGCACATTTAAGAAATCTTTTCAGGAAGTCAGGAAAGAAGTGTTATGGAAAATCTGGTGTAATCTCAAAATATGACATCCTGTGCAGGCTGCAGGTTCACATTGCTAAAAGGACAACCTTCAACAACCTAGTCCGCAGAGAATTGAACAGAACTGCACCAGAGATGCATCAGAGTCATTCCTGTCAGAATTAAGGCTTCAGCAATGGAGAACTTGCATGGGCTTTAGCAATGAAGAACTGGTATCACCGGAAGGGGCTAAGATTGGCAACATACTTGTGTTGCATCACAGCAGGACTTGATTTCCAATCTTGAAGCTGTATCAAGGAAAGGTTAGTAAGTGGAGGCTTAAGTGAAGCGAGAGAATGAGAATACAACGGAAAGGAAGCCCGAACCAATTGGAAACCATCTGACAAGCATGACCCATTATGTATCACATTCTTGACCAGCCTTTCTGTGATTTTTTTCCTCTTCCACAATAATATGCTGGGAAATGGAAGGAGCCCACTTGAATTCCCTTTGTAAATGACTTCCTGGTGAAGTCCATATCTGTGGATGCAGCCCATTCCTTCTGACTGGCCTTGGAACTGGGACCCAAGTAGGTCAATTGTAGTACCAGTCCAGCCACTGGAGTCAAATTGACCACAATGGTACAGCCACTCAAATCCAATTAATTGTGATTAGGCCCATTTACATTTGTAGTTTCAGTAATTTAAAATAATAAGGTGACACTTTTTTGCCGAAGATGGTAATCTAAGGCAAGAAGTGTAAATGTCCCCCAAATGCAACACAACGATTTTATAGATTGAAAACTACATTGGTTCTTTTTCCACTCCAGCGAAGCCCCTTCATAGTACAGGTATTGAGGCTATAAGCCTTATGTGTTGGTAGACATGTCTTTGCATTTTTTTGTAACAAATATAAATTGTAATGGTACTTCAGTTCTTCTTCTGCAGTGGTTTAACTGCACTAACTGGAGAATTAGCTCCACCCTTTGTTCATCTGGATCAATCAATCAACTCATACTCACACAATAGCAGAGCATGGAAACAAATAAGGGGGGCTGGTGCCCTAAAACCTTCCATCTGGACTCTTGTTTTCTCAGTCATCTGCTGGGTTTTGTGCTGGTGGTCTGGTTCCTCACTGAGCTGATTGCAAAGGGGGCAGGGGTTTCTGTTGGGGGGAGAATCTTTTATGATGGTTCCCTGTTCATCCCTCGGTTAAATTAAATAGAAACACCTTCAGTGAACAGATGCTATTACGAAGTTTTTTAATTTACTATTAAAGGAGAAACTCTTTACTCTCTGTGACGCTCGGCCACATTTGCTTTGGTGGAGATCAGGAAGCGAGGAGCCCGTGGAGTTTCCTGGTGGTTTAGTGTTTCCTTGTGGTGAGTGTGGCTCCCCATCATTCATCTGGTCTGGCTTCAGATTCTTCTTCTCTCGGAGGAAATGAGCTTTATGATCCCAGGCGGCTCACATTTAGTATGGAAATCTCTACAGGAAGTCATGAAGGGTTCTGTTGAGCCTCCACGCTTCATTACAGCCCACATGTGCCGTCAGCTGGAGCGAAGCTTCGAGGCTGCGTTGCTGAAACACTTCGGTGTGAGATATTTATTCCTCCAGTGGAACTGGGAAAGACTCTGAGGCATTTTCACAGCAAGTCTGAACCTGGTGCTTCCACTAGTGTCCAGATTTGATTTTCTCTAAGTCTTTTGGTGGAAATATTTATAAGTCGAACTCACATTTAAGCCAATTGTGTCATTCAGCTGAAAACAAAAATAGTTTAGTGTCATTTTTGTCTTGAATGTTTAATTTTTATGCCCAAGCATTTTGTCATCATCTTTGTTGTGTAGAGTTACTGTGGTTACAGCTGGAGAGTCAGGATGACCAAAGTTTGCAAAGATCTTTACAGTCTGCAGTAAATTTCGTAGATAATGCCTGAATTCATTCGATGGTTACTGAGCAGCTTAGTCAGAAACAGAAACCTTTTCAATCCAGGTTCAGTTCAGCAAAGGAATTCAGACCTCCATCGGAGCTGCTGGGACAACACGATTTTCCTCAGGGTAATTAAATAACATTTACCGTCATGTAAACTGGATCATTATGGGAAGCTCTTTGTTTATGATGTCATGGAAACAGTTGGACCAGAGACCCTCTGTTTTGCAGCAGCAGCACATTGTGCACATAACTTTATTAGCATCATTATACACAGACTGGAATTTATGTGTCTGCCTGAAGCAGAAATATTACAAAAAGGTTACAAGGTTCTGAGGTGGAAACTGAGAGTTTTATAGAGAAGTGTGTAGTTTTTCCTCCGGAGGCTGAAATCTGCAAAGCATGTTGCTGTAAAAGAGGCTTTAGTGAGTCGATTGGGTAGTGAAGGAGGACAGGAAGGATAACAGGAAGTGGAGGATTTGTTTTTGTGGACTTTTTGATGACAGTTTGATAGAAGATAGGAAGAAGTGGATCCTCATGTGTCCTTGTGTGTGTTGTTTCCTGCTGCAGGGTGATCACCTACGAGTGCTGTCCTGGTTATGAGAGGATTCCTGGGGAGAAGGGCTGTCCTGCTGGTATGACCTCTGACCCTTCAGCACCAAGCACAATGTACACACAGCACCATGATTAGAACAAGTTCATGTGTTAGTAACTTACATGAATACAATGAATCTGCTTGACTGTTGAAGACAAACATAACATAATCATGTGTCGTCATCTGGGTAAAAACACCCAGACAGAGACATAAATTCAGCTCCTTGACTGTAGAGACACAAAATGCAGCCGCGAAGACACAAAGTGGTTTCAGGTTTTAATGAGAGGGTCTGTTACTGAACCTGCTGAAAACCAGTGAATGAGCTGTTGGATATAAATTAAGTAAAAATGTTTATGCTCAACAACAGAATTCTGAAGTGATGAAAACAGGAGTGGGGTTTGATTAAAAAAATGACAATTGTGAGCCAATGAGATTACAGTAAATCAAAGCCTCAACCTGAGCTGCTGTGACCAAACATTCCCCATGAATTAATGTCACCAGTGCAATGTGGGTGTCCTGCTCTCTGTTTGTTGTTGGTGAAGCTGTTCAGACAACAAGGATCCCGGCAGTTTATTTTAGCAGCAGCTCAGTCATTTGTGGAGAGTTTGATGATTATGAGTGTGTGCATCGTTGCAGCGCTGCCTCTGGTCAACATCTACAACACTCTGGGCGTGGTGGGAGCCTCCACCACTCAGATGTACTCTGAACGAGCCAAACTGAGGGAGGAGATCGAAGGTCCAGGAAGCTTCACCTTCTTTGCCCCAAGCAACGAGGCCTGGGCCGCCCTGCCGACTGTCAGTACAATTACACACAAACACACCGTCCTGCTGCTCCTCGAACTCACCAAATATGGTTTAATCTGCTGCAGAATATAGTCCCCAAACAATAAAACTACTGATAGAAATTGCAGTAAGTGGATGTTTTATTGAAAAAAAAGTATAGAGTGACAGGCTAACATGTTTTAGATTTGTGGATGATAAGAATCCCAAGAAGGAAAGGACCCAAATGCAGCTGCTGAGTCAGAGCCAATGCAGTTTAGTTCTCCATGTAAAAGGCATACAGGAGGATGTGGCGAGGTTCAACAGCAGAGAGGACAGTCCACAGAGGGAAAAATCCAACACTTAATCAACAGGTAAAAGGGTGAAAACTCAGGTCAAACAGGCGAAATAGAAGGAAGCAGCACATGAAGCCTTCAGTAACGTAATGAAACATTGTGGCTACTGGACAAGGTTACAGATACACTGAGGACCAATTAACTGATGAGCAGCAGGAGACGAAGTAGCAAAAACTGGCAGGAAATCAAGCAAAAACAGACATGATTTAAGTGCTTATTAAATATAAAGCATGGGCAGGAAAAAAACGTCCAAGCCGGAAGTCACACAGAGGGAAAGACAGAAAATTACTCATGATACCGGACTGATCCATATGTTTATGTTGTATCAATGTGTGTTTGTTTTTAGGATAAACACAAAGAAATCATGTTCATTTCACTAAGTAGATAACACGTATGATACAAGGTTTCTCCTGAAGATGATGATAGTGTGTCTCTGCTGACAGCGTGTTGTTGTTTTTTGTCTTTATTGTTTATTGTTGTTGTTTTCTGTGTGAAGTGGCTATTTGTCTTTAAAAATCTCATTAAACAAAATAAGTTTCTGAATTAAAATCAAACTGCCACTGAGGCACCTCAGGTATGCGTCTTACGCAGGGAAAGAGTTCAATGTCCAAATTAACATGCTGATGGAGTTTTTTTCAGAGATGCAAGCAAACGAAGCCATTCCCACCTGTCCCTCTTGTCCTGGGAAAAAGACCATCAGCCCTTCCCCTTCCACTGATCCTGTCCCTGCTTACATATGCACAAATTTCCACCTGCGCCCAGTAGCCTAACCAAACAAAGAAAACTCCAACAATGACTTTACTAAATAAATTACTAAAGTATTCAAATTAACATAACTATATAATACTCTGTACTATATACGACTATACTATGTATTTAATATTAATTATGAAATACTGAAAACCATGAATAACTCTAACACTGTTTATTTATTGTTGTTGTTTTACAGGAGATCCTGGATGCTCTTGTGAGCAACGTTAACATCGAGCTGCTGAACGCTCTTCATTACCACATGGTGAACCGCCGGCTGACCTCTGAGGAGCTGAGGCACGGATCCTCCTTCGCCTCTATGTACCAAGACTTCCACGTCCACATCCACCACTACAGCAACGGGGTCAGAGATACACACACTGTAACACACACTGTGACACACGCTGTGACACACGCTGTGACACACGCTGTGACACACAGTGTAACACACACTGTGACACACTGCACAGAGGCACTGTTTACCACACACCGTTTAAACCCACTGTCATATTGTGAGCTCAGAACATAAATATTTATAGTGAAGCATTAACAATCACTCTGTGCATGTTGATGCTCGATCAATCGATACGACAGGTAGATTATCAGATCTCTTTCTCGTCTCCTCAGATTGTGACAGTGAACTGTGCTCGTCTGATCAAACCCGACCAACACGCCACCAACGGTATTGTGCACGTGGTCGACCGCGTCATCACTGCCATCTCTAGCAACATTAACACGCTCCTCGAAGTCGAGGATAATCTGGAGACACTGCGTGTGAGTACATCTGCGGATCATGGAGAGATGATCAGAATGTGGAGAAGCTCGACATTGATGCAGGTTTTCAGTTGCTGACTTCCTTTGCTGTGTTGCTGTGCTTTAGACGGCCATGGCCGCCGCAAGTCTGAACACCATGCTGGAGAACGAGGGTCAGTACACCATCTTTGCTCCCACCAACGATGCCTTTGAAAAGATTCCTCAGGAGACACTGAACAGGATCCTAGGAGACCCTGTGGCTCTGAAAGGTGACCAGCAGGGGGTGCTCTGACTCTCTTTGTGTTCCTCACAGAGGCCTGTGTGTATTTTTACTCTAACCTTGTTGAAGTTGAATCTGACGTTAGTCCTTCTGTATGTCCCCCCTCAGACTTGCTGAACTACCACATCCTAAAGAACATACAGTGTGCCGAATCGATCGTGTCAGGGACCCCGATGGAGACGCTGCAGGGCACCACGCTGGAGGTCGGCTGTGACGGAGACCAGATGACTCTGAACGGAAAGGCCATTGTCACCAAGAAAGACCATCTGGGAACCAATGGAGTCATCCACTACATCAACGAGCTGCTCATCCCTGACTCAGGTACTGAGGACCACAATTTCATGCTGGGAATACTACCACTACTGCATCTAATACTCCAGTGCTACTGCATCTAGCACTGAGAGTACATTCACGTAATCAACAAGCTGCTCATCTATCACTCAGCTACCAGTGCTACCATGACTGCTAATACTGAAATTACTGCCTCTGAACTGAGAGTACCTTAGTCGAAACTACGTAAGTTCTGTGATGTAATACTAACATATCCACAGTCACTTTCTGGTACTAGCAGTGGTTCTAGGTATGCAGTGCTGTCAGTATTGTTGTCACATTGACTTGTTGTGTTATATTTCAGCCAAAGTTCTTCTCGAGCTGGCTGAAGGTTCATCGGTTGCCACAGCAACCAAGCTGTTTGTTGAGGCTGGTCTGACGCCCCACCTGACGGGCTCCGAGGCTCTGACCATGCTGGCTCCTCTGGACGATGCCTTCAAAGGTAACTTTCTCTCTGAGTGTCTAGACCTTGGACCTCAGCAGGCAGGTCCTGACCTGAGCAGCAGCAGCTGTCACCGAGGCGGTTCTGCCTGTCAGTGTAGTTCCGAAATCATCGATGCCACTGAAACGTCCTAGTGTCACAGCACTGCAACCCCGGGGACAATGGGAATGTGAGAGGAATATTATAGACTTACGAAAGGCAGCAGTGTGTCTCTAGGATCCACCTCTGTGACTACACTTGGATCATAAAGGTGACCCTTCTCTGTGACGTACGCAGACCACAGCACAGTTTATAAGTTACAGTAGTGAGTACTGATAGTACGTGAGTCAGGTCAGTGGAAGTTAAACGGGTTCTTAGCAAAAAAAGGGAATAGCTCATGTTCAGTATTTTCGATTTGTAGATAAAACAAGATAGAACAGGGTTCTGCATTAAAATTAAAATGTAAAAGCAGAAATCACATCAGATGGGGTCTGTGGTCTAACTTGTGTCAGTTTAGGGGTCTTGGAGAATTGCTGGTTTAGAGATGATTACAGATCCAAAGTGAAACTGACAGAAGGACAAGTCTGAAAGAAAAAACTTTAACTGCAAAACTATGTGCTACCTCACAGCTCCATGGATTTATCAATACACAGTCAAACTGCTGACGCTCAGAAATGAGATGGTTCAGACACTCTGACTGGTAGGTTTACCATCAGGATGCATTCTGCTCACACAGGGATCATCCCCTCTAGTTGTCTCTGCGTCCTCCAACAGCCTGAGGGTCATTATGATGAATAACAGACTCCATCGCTTTTAAACGTGCACTAGAATGGTGACGACAGCTGCTGCCTCAGCCGTATTGAGCCTGCTGAGCCATGTTAACTCTTCCTGCTTATGTATTATACTGGTTATATATTAGTAATAATATACTCTATGAATACATATATCAGTGGTTCTCAAACTGGGGAGCGTCGAGCTGTTGAGGGGAAGATGGATGAAAGTTCCATAAATTTGATTAATGTGGTGACATTCACTGATGAAAATAAAAACTAAAGTCATATCATGTTGTACTGATGGAATTTAACCTCTACAAACGTACCTTTTGCTGAATTTACAGTTAGAGACTATGGAGTAGTTATTATAGTGCTTAAAATACTTCACTGGGACGTCCTTGCTTCAGATAACGTTACTGGGGCATTATTGAGTTTTCTTATTGTCAGTTTGTATTTAGAGAAATATGTCATCTGTCGACATCACACAACAAAAGGGGAACTCAGAGGTACTTATTGTATTTGTTTATTATTTACAAAAATGGTTATATCTGAAGGTGCTGAAGAATTCACATAGGCCTGAATAAAAAATGTAAAATTAAAATGCATAATTTCAATGGCCAGTTACATTTGAAAATCACCAGTGTACTGCCACAGCTAGGTAACATCTGCCACAGCTAGCTAACATCTGCCACAGCTAGC
>JAPXVT010000030.1:24718875-24731322 GCA_029823135.1 Acanthurus reversus | reverse complement strand
GTATGCACTTTCCCCCCCCCCCCCCATTTAGTGTTAGTGTGGTTATTGTTGTTTTTTGTTTTTTTTGTGTTGTTTTTTGTTATCTTCTTGTAATTGTCATGTGTCATTGTTGATTGTGTGTTTATTGTTACCTGTCTTCATTATGTGTGAAAATAAAATACAATATGGGGAAAAAAACCCCCAAAACACCTCACTGTGGGAGTTCAGCACCTGTTTCTCCTGTTGGTGTTAAATGTGTGGAGGTTAAACTTCCTTCATGGTGCCGCCATCAGAAATCTCTCCTGGTGTCTGATGTGACAGATGACAGTAAACTGATGTTTCCTCGTGTTTGTTGTTTCAGAAATATCTGGAGAAGGAACAGACCAAAGCAGAGAAGAAGAAAGCGAAGAAGACGATGCCGTGATGGAAGATGAGTTTTTCTGTTTAAGTCCAATGAAGACGACGCAGAGCTGTTGTCATGGTGATGATGGAATTGTCATCTGCACTTAATTTCATTCGGTGTCTCGTCCTCATGACAAGTAAGAAAATACAGATTTGAACCTGCAATAGTCTGTGATGCGACTCAAGTGAGAGCTGCTGCAGACTGACAGTAAGACTCAAACACACGTCTCACAAAGTTGTTGGTTTATTGGCTGCTATAGTATTCACACACACACAGTATACAGATGGAAGCCTGTAACACACCAACATTCAAGTCTTTTTTTAAAGACACTCATGAAAACAGTGAAGTGTCTGTTGAATTTAGTTATCCTTCTTTTACAGTGTAGTTGTTTTGGATTGAAGGAATAATTCACCTTTTTAGGAAATACAAGTTCTGCTCTGGTTAGCCTAGCTTAGCATAAAAACTGTAAACAGAGGAAAACGGCTCGCTTGGCCCTGTTTCTGTCCCATGAAACGGAGGTCCTGAACTCTCACGGTAACAGTTCCGTATCCATCTGCCAAGTGCCAGGAGGTCACGCCACACAGCTGTTGGCGTATGGATACCCAAGTTTGTTAAGAAATAGTTCCAACCCAACATTTTTCCTTTTTTTTTTTTATTTAGATACATGTTCATCGGTGACATTTAGAAATATTAATCTTATGAGGAAAATAACTGACGTTCCTAAAACTTCCTTTAAATCTCTTTTCATCTCCATCAAGAACAAACTTTGTTGTATGTCTAAATGTTCATGTCTGTAATAAATAAACAAGTTTCCTCAAAAAAGACCTGATTGAATTATGTTTGAAAGCGTTTTAAGTAATTTTGACAGAAAAAAAGGGACCAAAACTCATCATCCTGAAGGTACAGAGCTGCAACTTCAATACAAAATACACATCTGTTCGTTTTCTGCTCATTTTTAAAAAACTCGCTTCATGTTTCCAAATCAGGACTTTAAGAAGAGGAAACCACAGTGACATCAGGTCTGAACCTTCAACCTGCTGCAGTGCCCTCGAGCAAAATACTGACTCTAGAGAGAAATGAAGAGACAGCAGCAGGTGTTTGTTCAGAGTGGTTTGGCTGAACTCAGCCGCCTCAATCACGTCAGGTGTTCAGCTCGCCCACGGATCTTTGCCCATCTTCTCCTGGAAACAAAAGGGTTTCAGTGACCATCAGAGGCAGAGAGCCAGGATGGCCTGACAGGAAGTGACTGCTCACCTGGTACTTTCTGTAGTGCATCAGGCTGCTACAGTGCTGCAGTTTGGCTTCGTCCTCGTCGGCGTAGATCAGCTGACACAAGTTACAGAAGTAACCGACAACCGGTCGAACAAACTCAGTTCCTGCAAAACAAACACAGCACGACGAGGTGACAATGAACGCATCACAGCTGCTCCAACCAAACAAACAAGTGGACGAAACAAAGACAAACTGTGTACTAATACTTTACTGTGTACTTCATACCGATACAACAGTTAATTATACAAACAGTTTTCTGTTTAAGCATTAAATGGTAAAAAGGACTTTCTTATAACAGGAAGTGATGTGACATGTTTTCTTACCAACAGGTTTGATGGGTTTCTGCAGCTCTGCAGCGCCCTCTGCAGGTCCAGACTGTTGCTCCACTTGGACGTCTGAGTCCTGCAGCAGATCATCACCTGCAGCAGGTTTCTGAAAAACAGAAGTCAGATCATCAAAGAGAGTCTGTCTGTTCATCACTTGCGTTATTTATTCTCTCACTTCACATGGTTCAAATATTACATTTAAGGTGCAAATATAAATAAATGAACATCCATCCATCTCCAAAGTACTGTGAAAAGCACTCCACTGGTATCAGGATGGCTTTACGGGTATTGATCCTCAGCCCTACTCAACAGTACCGATCACCATGGCAACTGCTGAAGACAGTCCTGAAGTCAACATGACTGTGATCACTGATTGATGGTTAAAGGCTTTACATACCGGATGCAATTTTTTTGTGTGAATAATTCACACAAAATACTTTTCGAACTGTTGACTGGGCACGAGTATTTTCACACACAACATGAATATCACTCTGCAAAAGCGACCATTTTATTTTTCAGTATTCAGTAATTTTTTTTCATATTTCCAATCACAATGGTTGTGCGCAGCGAACGTCACGTCCGTATCCCACCACAACATAAACATGGCTGACGAGCTCATTGTGTCTCTCGGCACCAAGCGTTGTTTGAAAAACAACATGCATAGCACCGGTTTGCAGCATGTAGTCATCTAAAGGAATGGCTGAGGATAAACCAAACATGTGACCATGAGTAAACAATCATATATCTTACAATCACTGTGCATTAGGGCTGTGTGCAATTCACACCAGCACTTTGTATTATCATGCAGTAGGGCGATGTGCAGTTTACTCCAGCACTTTACCTTTTCGGAGGACTCTTACATAATATGCAATAAAGCAGCACTTGGCACTTTTTCCTTTCTTTAGCTCTTTAACTCTTATTCTAGCAGCCTCTGCACTTTCAGGTAGTAACATGCAGCCAGCCTCTATAGTTTTTGTTTGCCATCAACCTGCCCAGGGACAACGGATTGAAATTAGCCTGTGGCTATAATCTGGCACATTTACATGTATTTGTTCATCAGTGGGCACTGTCCCTATTTTAAAATAAATAAATCACAGATCAGTTGGGCTCTGCATATGAGTAACATTACCTCATGTAATTTATTTTTGGATAAAGTAACATCAGCTAACGAATGGGAGACTTAACTTTTCACCTATCTAAGCATCTGGCTTACACCTGCCTGCTGTTAATGCCTGTGACATTATGTTGTCATATTTTTACTCAATATTTTGTGTTTGATGGCTGCTAAGTTCTGCTTCGTTTTAATATGGTATTTGTAACGTGAGCACATTTTTTCCTCGTCAGTGTGAGCTGTCAAAACTCTTTCAAATTCATATTCCTGTGTTTCTGTCGCAAAGTCGTGTCGCTGCCGGTGTGGAGAGTTTTGATCCGAACATTTCGCGCCTGAACAACTCACATTTTCGTGTCATTTGTTGGTTAACCACCCGTTGTGTAAAGGCCTTTAAACTGTTACATGTTTTACTCGGCTGATCATTTGAAGTCTGTATCATATAGAAATATGTCAAAATGTTTTTGTACCAACACTGACAAAAATCTTGAAAAGTTTCATCCTGATTTAAAGTATTTGTTCGGGATCAGCTGTTACTTGAAGGACAACATCAGGAATCAAAGGACTTCACCGATTATTGATCAGAAAGGTAAAGTTTCTAAGTTCTGGAACCTGTTCTGTGTTTGAACACGTGAACCCTGCTGCAGGTCTACAGTTGTACCTGATCAGGTTGTGATCTTGGAGGGTCGTCAGTGAAATTTGGTCGATCTGGACTCTCTGAATCCTTCAGTCCTGGTCCACACGTGTCCTCCTCTGATCCTTCCTTCTGCAGCTTTTGTTCCTCTGAAGCTTCAACAGCTTCCAGCTCCTGTTTTCTTCGAGTCTCATCATTCGGTGACTCTTCCTTCTGTTCAGGCACCCAGTAGTTCTCACGAGTCTCCTTTTGTTCCAGCATTTCATTTTCTTCACTTGTTCGAGGCAACGACTCCTTTTCTGAAGGCTTTTTGGCGGCAGACACTGTCTTGGCTGAGTCTTTCTTCTCGTCAGTCTGCTCAGATCCGGGCTCTTCTGCTGTCACGCTGCAGGACTTTTCTGATGTTTCATATGACTCCTTTCCTGGAGGTCTTTTGGACGCCGACTCTTTCTTTGAATTCGCTTCAGTGACTGAATCTTTTTCTGACATTTTAGTGACGGACTCGTTCTCTGCCTTCGTTCTAGAGGTCTCCTCTGACAAGGATTTGCCAACTGATTCCTCTTCCAGTGCCTTGCTCTCTGGAGTATATCTCAACACAGAAGCCTTTTCTGAAGACTTCGCTCTGGCTTTTTTAGATGCTGACTCTCTCTCTAAGGTCTTTTTAGACTTCGGCTCTTTCCCTGAAGTCCTCTCAGATGTCAGTTCTTTCTTTGTAGTCTTTTCAGAGTCTTCCTCTTGAATCTTTTTTGAGAACGCCTCCTTTCCCCCAGGCTTCCTGTTGGACTCGTCCCCATTGTGTCTCTCACTCCCCCTGCTGCTTTGACTCTGGTGCTCGCTCCTCGTCTCCTTGTCCGAGTCCCAGTCCAAGTGAACCTCCCACCTATGGAGACAGGATTGTCCAGGATAAATGAACATAAATCTGACAGGTGAACAGGATCAAAGAGGACACAGTTTGGAGAGACTGACCCATTGCTAAGTCTTCTGTATTCGTCGGACATCTGGATGATGAGTCTTGAGCCCTTGAAGATCAAAGGTTTCCTATTCAGCTCTTCGACGGCTCTCAGGGCCTCTGAAGAAGTCGACATCTCGATGAAACCCTGAAACACAAAGAACATTAGGGATGAAGAGACACTATTCAACGAAAAGGATCTGTGAAGTCTCAAAGTCTGATTCTCTAAAACACGTCAACAAGTGCTATGCATATCTGACACTTTTAAACGAACTGCTTTAGAGTTCAAGTCAAAAGCTGCATCGTGTTCACGATTCACATGAATCAAAGAAAGACAGTCTCTGTGGTTACAGCTTGTGGTTCAGTGATGTGGTCAGAAAACTCATCTCTGTTTATTTTAGACCTGAAGCCAATTTATTTTACAAAGTCGACCAGATTGCAAGATAATTAAAAGTAACGAGTATGTGGAGTGTCAACAAACATGAGGCCAAATAATCAAAGCAAAAAACTGATCCCAGATTTAGATGCTTGAGTCAACTTCATGTCTGCTGTGGAGACCTGGCAGAGGACAGGCCATCAAAAGACAAATATGAAGGAAAAAAGAACAACTCACACAGCTTGGAGCTTTGTAGAAGTAGCGCACTGCTGTCCCAAAATCTCTCACCAGTTTGATGAACTCGATGTTGGAAAAGGAGTGCAGAGGGAGATTCTCAAAGTAAACCACCTGTTTGGACGAAGACTGAAAACAAACAACTTATACAATATCAACAAAACTTCAGGCACACAGAACAGTTTCATCTGCAGCAACATCGCTTACTTTGGGACGATGCTGGACGTCTTCATCTGCATAACAGAAACCACAAAGTTCAAATCAAACAGGAATCACTGAGACATGACTGAAAAAATTAACTGAATGAAAACAGTTAAAAACAATTTACTGTTAACCAGTAACTTGATTTTTCCAGCTGTGCTTGGTTTACCTTGGTCTGAATGGTCCTCCTCTAGTTCATCCAGTGTGATGCAGTTCTCCAGGTCCACTGGGAAATCTGCTTCTTCCTAAAGAGACCACAACGCAGGACCAGTGAAACCAGTATCTGATACTTGCTGATGATCACGTCTGTGACTACAGTTTGGAGTAACGATCATCGTCCAAGCATTTGTCTCATACGTTTAGTTCATGAAATCTTAAGTTTTCAATGAAAATGAATCTTTTGAAATAAATGTGTTGCATCTTGTCAGCTCATCTGAAAACTGCGACCTCATCAGTTATGGGAACGATTGTAATTGTTCAGAGTTCACATCGTAAACACATGATTTTTAAAATTCGTGTGTTGATTCTCCACCTCTTCATCCTCGAGCTGAGTGTCTGCTGGCTGCTTTTCCTCCTCTTCGTGCGTTGTATTCATGGAGTTTTCTTTCTCTCTTTTCTTCTCTGGCTCTCCCTCCATCACCTCCTTCTCTTTAGCTGAGACAGAAATCAAAAGTTTGCATAATTCTGTTCATCTTTTCTTTCTGGAATCCAAGCCATTTTTTATTTCTACCTTTGTCAGATGAGTCTGTTCTCGCTGCAGGACAGCCATCTTCCTCAGGAACTTCAACCTTGTCTTCTTCATCTTCCTCCTCTACATCAGCATCATCCAGAGTTTCCATTCCTTCATCTTCCAGATTTTCTCCGTCCTCTCCGATCACCTCCATCCCCTCGATGTCACTCTCCTCTGCAGACGACCTGCACAACAGCGTTTACACTATTAAAATAGAAAGTCCAAGTGCTTCTCTTCCTGTTTTACCTTTCCACTCGTTGGTTCATAGCTCAGCTGACTAAAGGTCTATTTATACTTTCCGCATCCGCATGCAGCCCAAAATTTGTGACCGTGCAGACAGTCTGTGCTGAAAGAGCGCAGACTGCACATGTTCTAGTGTGTGATCTGTTGCTCCACACTCCAGTCCAGTTGTAACAACTGCAGCATTGACTTTCCAAGTCTTTGTTATAAATCTTTTGCTACCCAGATTTACTCCGTGTGACGCTTGTCAATCTTTGTTGTCAACAATCTTTTTCAGATCAGACTTGTTCTCTGTTGGCCTCTGAAAGCAACTCTTTCACGCGTGTGAATGGAATGATGTTTGACTTGCTTTACTGTAGAAAACACAGATTAACAGCAACTTTCCAAACTGAGAGATTTCTCATTTCATTCAACAGAAAAAAAGAATATCATACATCCATTCAGGTAAATTTTATATATACATTTTAATTATTTTCTCTTTCTCCTGTTGTCTCTGCCATGTTGACACATATTAAGTTTAAGCTGCAACATTATTAGTCTGGTTAAAAAAGAGAAAACCAAAGGGGTACGGCCACTAAACCTTCTTCTGTTATTTTTTGGTTTATTCTGCTGAAATCTGCACTCACGTTATCAGACTGGGACCAGCGCACACTTCTGTTTTTAGTATGAATGAAACTGCTTTACTATGCAGAAAGTATGTTGAAGCCTTCACTGTAGAAGAGCTGACATGAAGAAACATGTGAAACTCACCTGGCTTCCTCAGCAGTCGGTTCTTTCTCTTTAGCCTCAGGTTTGGAGTCTCCGACAGACGCTGGATCAGCATCAGTGAAATGAGAAAACAAAAAAAAACCCAAACAACACTCAGAATTTGTTTCCTTCTTTTTGGCTGGAAGAGACTTCAATAAACGGATAAACATTCAACCTGTGTAACCTGAATGAGGTCAACACATTTTGAGAGAAACCGTCTCTGCTGAGGGAGACGTCCATCATCAGACAGGTTGCTGCTTTACACTTTCTGGCAGCACAGGATCCATCACATCACTCTCACAAAGTCTGCACAAATATCTGCCAAACAGAGGTACCTGTACCTGTGAAATAACTGACATTTATGTTTTATCAAATAGTGCCAATAATAATTTGTTGCACCTCTCCAGCTGCTTGTTATAGAAATTAATCTACTGCATTTTCTCCATCACAAGTTCAACTCTGCAGACAAGCATCAAAACTGTTCACATTTCATTCTTGAAACCTAACTTTAGAAAAAGCTTCATTTCATCTTTTAAATCAATTTTTGTCTGCTATTGATATTGTTTTTTTTCTCTCTCCAGCACCCCAAAAGTGCCGAGTGTTTCTTGCATTAAAGTCTTGTTGTTTTATTTTCTAATCGTCTAATTCTGTTTGCTGTCATCAAGGGTTGTTATCCTGGCTCGACCTTCAGGGGAACTTTGCATAACACAAAAACACTGACACGGGTCATTCCCCAGAATGACTTTTCTTTCTCATTGTTGCAAATCCACTGTTTGGACTGAGATTGGTGGCCATTCATCTCTGATCCAGAATTGCGTGTGAACTGCGTAAGCACGCTGTTCACAGAAGACAGAGACGGACTGGACAGTGAATAATCTGCTGCAGGAAGTTTTGTCTGTGTCCTCATTTTAACTCATGTCTGTCCAGACAGGTCAGTGTAAACCTTAAAAACACCTTCAGGTTTCAACACAGTAAAGACTTTGATAAAGAATCATGATACTTCTTCTACTACTTCTTCTCCGGCAGCTGCTGCTGAGCCAGCATGACTTTTCTTACCTTTTGGCTCCGTTTTGTCGGGTGCTGCTGATTTTCCTCCAGATGTGGATGCAGACCTGGACCTTGTCTCCCTGCTGGACTTTTCTTTGGACTGAGACCTTGTTCTGGTCCTTCTGTCTCTGCCGAATTGATCTCTGGATCTGGACCTCTTGTCTCTGCTTGACTTTTCCTTAGATTTTTCTCTGGACTTGGACCTGGTTCTGGTTCCCCTGTCTTTGGATCTGGACCTAGTTGTTTTCTCTTTTGTGGACTTGTCTTTGGATCTGGACCTGGTTCTGGTCTTCCTCTCTCTGCCTTCCCAGTTTTCCTCCTCTTTACTGCTCCTCCTCCTCTTGCTCTCCACCGACTTGTCTTCTTTCTCTGGACTTGAACTCCTCTTTCTCTTGGTCGTTTCCTCTTCGTACCTCTTAGCTGATGCAACCCGCCTGTAGGAGAGGACGAGAACGAAGGAGTGTATAGTGGTCACTAATCCATGATCAGAATGAGCTGATAAATTTCCATCAGGTCCATCCTTACATGAGGCTCTTGTATTCTCCAGAGAAGGAAACTTTGATGATGTCATTGTTGATCCTCAGAGTGTTGGAGGAATAATAATCCACCAGCTTCTGAGCATCAGGAATATTTTTCATCTCTACAAATGCCTGAAAATTAAATACAAGTGATGTTATACTGTGGCAGTACAGAGCAGTGGTACCTGATATTGTTTGTTCAACTAGAATCAGTTCCCAGTGAGTCTTGTTTTCAGTACTGTTTTGCAGGTTTCTGATCTAGATGAAGAGATTTTAGCTGAAAAACGTTACCTGTAATGTTGTTATCAACATCAAATCAAAATTTCTTCAATATACAGTAATGAAATTATTCAAATGTTTACATCAGACATCTGCACTGTCAATAAACTCTTAAAGGCTTGAACAAACTCTAGAATGGTTGGTTGTGGTATGAAACAACTGCAGGAGAACTGCACATCTTTGGACTAAACCAGCTTCTGTAGCCAGCTGTACCATTGACGAGCATTTACTTTAGAAAACAGACATGGCGGACAGACTTGGACTTGTGAGGCGACTGCCTCATAAATGTTTGGTCGGATGACTATATGAGCACACAACTTTCGACAACACACAAGAACAGCGGTAACATTATTTGTGTCAGATGAGGAAGTTACAGTTCAGAGGGATTAATGCGTGCCTCTGTCTAAATTGTCTTGCTATGCGCACTTGGTGTCTCCAGTACATCAATACGTTAGTTTCCAACTGTGACTCACTTCCAAAATGTATCATTTGCTCAGAGTGATATTTACAAACGATACAGAACTCAATGACCAGCGCAAAAAACAACCTGCAGAGCGGTTCTCTCTCCGTTCGCCCTCTCTCTCTCTCTCTCTCTCTCCACTTTCCTTTCGCCCACTTCTTCCCACCCTGGAAGTGTGGAAACATGACGCTCAGATATTGACCAATGACTGCACTGCAGTGTTTTTTATGTGGCAGCTTTTGGACCACAGTAAATAAAATAAAGAGTGAAAGCAAACTGAACTAGCTGAACAATGAAACAATGTGACATTTTCACATCTGGTGCACAGCCAGGGCGCGCACCAAAACGTGAGAGTGGCTGAAGTAAAGA
This sequence comes from Acanthurus reversus, assembly GCA_029823135.1. Lineage (NCBI taxonomy): Eukaryota > Metazoa > Chordata > Actinopteri > Acanthuriformes > Acanthuridae > Acanthurus > Acanthurus reversus. The sequence goes on along the minus strand of JAPXVT010000030.1, from coordinate 24,721,450 downwards.
GGTGGTTTCCAAGTGAGCTGCGATCAAACTGGACTAAACTTCCAGGAAGCTTGTTCGTGCTCGAGATTCCATTTGACTGCGCGTGACAGTTGTCTTTCAGGAGTAACGGAAGACTTTTCTTTCTCAAAGTACTTTAAACTCTGTTCATTTACAGTGACATAACATGACGTAGAACAGAGTTTTTCAAACAATAATCCATATCAGCTCTGGTAAAATATTTTCACACTGTTGACAAATGTCCAGCATTGACACTTTCTCCTGCCCTCATGTCACACGTTGCTCTAAGTCTCACATGGCATGTCACACTGCATTGTCAATAGCTACCCACTGCACCCCCTGCTGCAGATGTATTACAACTGCTTCAATACTGGGCCACATTACAACGACAGACGTGCGATTAGCCTGCAGAGATCAATAGCTGGGTTTCCATTACCCTGTTTTTATGCACATTTTGAAGTACTGCATCAAAAAAGGGTGATAGAAACACCAAAATAAAGAAAAAAATCCTCTAACTCACAAAGAAGTTTTTACACTTGCTTGAGGTGGTTTTTGACTTATGCGAAATAGAGTTAATGCGAAAATGGGGAGATGGAAACATTTGCTGACAAGTTATGATGTTGCCAACACTGAACTCACTTGACTGCTGTTGACACTGACGCCTTTCTGGTTTCCCTAAATGTATCATCAGCTCTGCCAATACTAGCTGAACTAAAAGGACAATTACAACTTGCCAAACTGAGAGTAATTCTTGCAGACCTCTCTCTCCACTGCCAAGTTGTATGTTGACTACTTTACTACTTGTGACTACTTGTTTTGTTTCCAGTTTGCAACCTCCACTTCTACATTTCATTACAGCCATGTTATGGTACGTTGCCTATCCCGCCATCTTCCAACAAAACTAGTGTAGTTTAACCACTCCAACCTCTTGATGGAAATGCACCTAATTTGCATTTCTTTTTTTCTGTGAACTTTTAAAGTATTCACTTCATACTGAGATGGAAACCAGGCTACAGTTAGCTTAGTAAGTGAAGATACTTCCGGATGGTGAAACCTCCCCACAGTGAGTTGGATCAGTGCAACAACCACATTAGTTTGATGAATCTCACCTTAGACGGCAGGAACAGGGTGTAGAGTGGCATGCCGAAGCGCTTAACAATGCTGATCAGATCTGATTGGCCGTTCTCCCCTGTCGGAGCCGGCATGAAACTCACCACCTGAGAACTCTGAGGAGACACAAAATTCAAACTTACATGACATCATTGTTCCCACAATGCTGTCCTGTAGAGGACAGCTTGTCTGTAGCGTCTCAACAAATACTCTGATCTCCAGAGATTTTTAAGTGCTATCTAGTAAAAATGTTTGTGACTGGAAAAATAAAAACACTTTCAAATCATATTCTCTACTGGATAAATATACACTCAGCCAATCACATCACTGGTCTGATAGCTCGGTAACAGGTGAACCAGTGATAGCTGTTTCTTGTGATGCTTTGCTGTGTGCGTGTGTGACTGAATGGAGGTAGACACAGTGAACGGTGAGAATGATGTCATAGCGCTCTGATTAAATACACAGAACAGGTTCTGCTGCCGTCCGGTGACTGCAGGGAGTTTATGAACTAAAGGAGAACATCCATGAGCTGAAGCACCGAACACTCTTAACACCACACAGCCATTGGTCAGAGAGGAGCCTGCGCTGGTTGTAACATGACCACAAAAACCCTTTGGGTTCCTTCAGCGTGAGCTGCTGGCTGGATGAATATCTACCTGGAGGAAGCTGAAGGTCTGGGAGATCCTGAACTCCATCTGCTGTCCATTCACAGTTGGAGGATAGTTACCGTGGAACTTCACCAAGTCCTTTGCCTGATCGATAGTGCCCAGCTCCACAAACGCCTGCAGGGTCAAAACACATTTACTTCTGACAACACGACCTTGGGTTAAGATGGAGATATACTTGCTTTTTAACCACACAGTCATGTAGGCAATCGTGAGTGCAATTTGTTCACGATTAATTACAAGATGTGTTACTGGATGACACCACTAGAGGCCAGAGTACGGATGGGTACATTACTCAAGTACTACCAGCAGCATTTCACCACTCACACAGCTGTGCATGTGTTGTTCTAGGCTACAGTAGTTCAGCTCAGTTGCACCATGTCAGCTGTGAGCAGGAAACGTGACATCTGGAAATACTTTGATAGAAAAACGACGATAATGTCATTCAGCCAAAGCACAATGACCGCTCCAAACAGCTGCAAGATACACAAGGAAGCTGTCATGTGAATTTTGTAGTTTCTCTTCGGCCTGATGCTTCACCGGGCTACACGTACGTCTGAGGGGGTCAAGGCTGACTACGCACGACTTGCAGCTTTATACAAGACATCAGCTTATCTACTTTAATGAATGATGACGACAACGTGAATTTGTACACACCAATATTTTAAAATAATTTTGTTTTCAAAAATTATCAAAAGTTCACTGAGAAGGATAAAAAAGAGATTAAAATGCAAAGAGAAGAATCATACTGCACGGAGTGGAGTATTTTTGAAGATCAGGACCTGGACACATACACTGAGTCT
>JAPXVT010000030.1:24685500-24696724 GCA_029823135.1 Acanthurus reversus | reverse complement strand
TTTTTAGTTTGGCCCATGTCCCATCTGCTAACATGGAGGGGGAGGGGTTTATGAGCTATACTGCAGCCAGCCACCAGAGGGCCATCCAGATATTTTGGCTTCACTTTTGGGGAGCTCTCATGTCGGCCATCTTTATACACAGTCAATGGTTGGTACTCTTTAGATTACATCACCTGACTTCCTCCTTTGCTCCCATCATAATTAAGATGGCCGCTAACAGTTGCTGGCTAACAAACATAAATACGAGTCGCAATAAGACGACCTGTATAGCCGTCAGTTTGGGAGAAAGGTTTAACTGATCAATCAAACTGAAACATGACAACATGATAAGGCTGTCAGGGTTTCTGTGTGCAGTAAGTACACTTTATGTTTCACGGATGGGCAATACTTCATTAATTAGATAAAAATCCTTGTCTAATAGATTTTAAGGCCAAAGAAATGAAAACCAAATGAAAGTGTCCAACATGAGATTAGTGAGCTGTAAACAGCTCTGTAGATTCTCATTAACTGTCAGCTTCAAACACATGAAACTGCTGCAAACCTTCTCCATCACAATCTCCCGCGAGCCTCCTGCTGCTCCACAGAGATCCTCTCTGCTTCCCATGATCCTCGCTGTGCTGCTGGAGCTCTGAGCTGCCGCGGTGGGATGACCACACGACACTGAACACAACAAGCCACCGTACTGACATCATCTGTGGAGGAGCCGGTCTAAAGATCACTGCTGCCAGAAACGCCAAGCTCTGATCCGACTGCATTTCTATGTCTGCTGCAGCAAACACCTCTGCTCATGTGTTTGTCTTTAAAGACCAAAAAAAAACAACAGCAAAGAAATTAATTCTTAATATTTGCATAAATCTGACAGAACAGTTTGTTGTTTGTCGACGTGGATCAAATGCTGCATCATAAAAATCTAAATCTGAACACATTTCAAAAGATGACTTTAGACTCGACAATATCGTGAAAGACCTACAACTAGACTTGGACTTGGACACCAATGACTCGTGACTTCACTCAGACTTGAGCCTTTTGACTTGAAAATACTTGAGATTTGAATGTTATTTAAAACACACAAACACACTGTGAAGCTTCTGAACAAGCCTCTAAATTATCAGGCAGAAGAAGAGAATAACGTCAGAGCAAATGGCTCGTTTCTCAGCTGCTGTGAAAACAGATGGGTCAACAAGAAAACAGATCTCCATCCAGAAAACTCCGTGCTGACCAAAGTTCTCTGATTGACGACAAGATACAGAAACATGTGACCATCACAGCAGCAGCCTCGCCTCCACTGTGAACCTGCAGACTGGACACCGTCTCATTCTGTCGACCAATCACTGCTGCTGCTCGTCACATGTCGTTGATCACGGTGACGAGTGAAAAGTGTTTGCTCGTCATAGTTTCATGGTGAGATTTTACCATTTCATCACTGCTGCAGATTCACTGCTAATGAAGCAAACAAACTTCTTGACTTCAGTGGAGAGAAATGAATCAACCAGTGCTCTCTTCTTTGTGAATCAAAGTGAAGTCGATGTGTTTCAACCAGGAAGTGCATTCAGCACAAAAACCTGCAGGTTCTAGTTTATGTTTGACTCACTGACACGATGAAGTTCAGACTGACAGCTGAAAAATGATTAGCTGATGCCTTTACTCGTGACGTGTAAGCTCAGAAAAACCCACACGTCTCCGTATTTGCAGTGTAATGTTGGGTCAGCTATATAAAAAATACACAGTGTTTCTGTCTGAGCTGCTTCTCTGCTGTGAAGTGCTTCTTACAGAAAGTACATCCTGTTCCTGCTGCTGTAAAATCAGGCCGAGCCTCAGAAAGTCTCACAGCTGCTGAACATTAGCGCAGTGGTTTATGGTCGGACTGTTAACATGCTGCGTGCTGTGGAGGTCCAGAATAATTCAGAGTGACTGGTTTACAGTGAAGGTGACAGAGTGAGGAGCATGTGGGCAGCAGATGATTCAGCTTCATTACAGCAGAAAACACCAGCAGCATCACACAGTTAGAGCCCGAGTGTCACTCTGAATCCCCGACGACTAAAATCACTGAATCACTCTGCACCTGCATGTGTTCTCCAAAACAAAGAAACATCTCTGGATTTTTAAAATGCTGATGTCACTTCCTGCAGCCGAAGAGAAAACACATCTGGCTTTATTTAGTGCAGAGCTGTCAGAGTTCAAATTAAGACACATTTCAGCTTCTCCCCGATGATCATATTTAAAGGTGATGCAGGTGATGACGCAGCGAAAATCAGCCAATTCACTTCTGACTGTTTTCACCTGTCAGAGACACACAGACGCAGCTGCTGCAAACAGGTTGATTTGACGTGTGTGAGGAGAAAAGCACAGACACACACTGTGTGATAAACAGTGGGCAGAGCCACTGTGACATCACTGATTAGTTTGTGGAGTACCGTTAGCAGCTGCTGTCATTCAAAGCAGCCCTGCCTTTCATTATGCATAAAGTTACACCGTAATTTCTCATTTCAGTTGGTGAGTTCCATTAAAATTGTCATGAATGAGGAAATAACCAACAGAGAGCAAAACTGTGGGTTTTGTTTCAGGATGGAAACGCATTTATTCTGCTGCAAATATGGACAATTTAATATGGCGCTCCATGTGAATGACTGCCTCTAGAGGCCATTTGACGAACTGCAAACCTCAGTGTTACTGCTTGATGAAAACTTTTTGACAAGAATATTTCACTTGTAGAAATGTATTATGTGACTGATTGTATTTTAGGTCTAACCAGCCAAGAACATGCTAACACTATTCAGCCCCAAGTCGTTAAATAAAATGCAGTCAGGAGGATTCATGTGGAAACCAAAGGTCCCAGAATTCTGCACATGAAGCAGGGGAGAAAACAAAAGCACAGCTAAAGTCATGACCTCATTTACAGGAATATAAGTTAGAAACTTTTTAAAGACCGTCTGAGCCAGAACGAGTTGAAAACAAAATTCAAACAAACAAAATTCACTATTTACATGTTTTCTCATGAGAGAGAGTGGACTGATGTTGGTCTTATTTGTAGAAACATGATCATTGACAATAGACTGATGCAAGAAACTAGAAATCAGCTGTGTGTGTGTGTGTGTGTAAGTAATGCAGTAATAAATGGTGATATGTGTTATTAAGCAGCAGTGGGGCTGTTTTCCCTGAGGCGTCCACATGGACCCCCGTGCGTGCTTCAAGTTTAGAAAAGTTTCACCGCTTGGCAGCGTTTCATTGCAGCAGATTTAAGGTGGATTTTTTTCGTGTCAAAGTCTCCACAAAATTAAAGACATGAGTTACAAATATGAAGAATTAAACCCTTTAATGAGACAATCTTGCTATGTAGTAGAGTTGAAGTATTGCATCAGAGGAAAATACTCATGCACAAGTATCCAAGTACATGTACTTCAATCCAACCAACCTGGTGCCTGGCTTAGCCTCAAGCAGCTCGATCACTGAATCCGTCGCAGACAGCAAACACATCGTGGATCCTGCAGATGGATCCGCTCGATCAGAAAGAGATCCCAACAAGATCTCCACAAGCGAGACATCCAAACTCTCAGTGGGTTCACACGCTTGTTAATTAATTGTCTCTGCATGAACATCTGTCGTCTCTGGAGTCTCTGTGCGCTGCTGTGATCAACATTCCTACATGAAACCTTACAGCATCGGCGGGTTTAATGATGAAGCATATGGAATACAGCCGAGCAGAAGAACACGCAGGTTCAGGCTGCGGCGGTTCTCAGCTGTCAGAGCTGCAAAATGTTTTTTAAAAACTGCAGCTCTTGCCTCACAGGCCATAAATACACCTGCAGGTTGCAGGGAGGCACAACAGGGAAGATGGGAAGCCTGACCTCCAGCTCCGGCTCCATCAGTTTACTGATGCTGGATGTTGAGGATGTGAAGCTCAGTCACACTTAAATCTGTGGACTGGGCTGCACGCTCATGTTGTGACAATGCTGTGTTAAAATCTGATGAGATTTACAACCACAAAAAATGATCATATTTCAGCTAACCACAGCTGGTTTGATCACAAACAGACAGGAAAACCTGAAAAATGTCTCAGTGTCTTTTCTGCTTTTGTCCTCATTGATGAGAAACATTCTGCTGTCTGTAGGAATTGAACAGAGTTTCTTGAATAGGGTCTGAATTAACTATGTCTTATGAGAGGCCTTGCAGGTGAATGAACTTTAAAATCTGACGTGTAATGTGTTGAAACACCTTGTTTTTGAACTTTGAAATGCCTTGTCTTGTTTTCTGTGTTTCTGAGGGTAATTCTTGCCGGAATTTAGCTTTGAAACAGTCGACAAAAACATCTGGAAATCCTTTTAGCCACTGTTCTGGAGCTTTTGATCACATGATCTGCCTCGTGTCTTTTGCTCTGGTCAAACTTCGATCATTCTCATGCAGGGTCAGCTGAAATGTACTGAGATTAAATTATATCAGATTAGATAAAACTTTTCTACCATTACACAACAGCACAAGTACAATGTTACGCAGGTTAACATCTAACCAGAGACAAACAGGCAGGAGAAAAGAAAACAAAAAAAATGTACAGACCAACCAACAAAAACAGTTTGAACTTTGAAGACATGAGCAGTTTACATCATTCCAAGCAGATCATGTTTTCCTCCATGTGTTTTCTGTCACTTTCTGAAGGAAGAGTGTCTCCTACCTGAAGCCTGAAAAACCTCCAGTGGAGCATCGACTCAAGGAGTATCAGGAACCAGCTTTGACCTGCAACTGTTAAATGTGACCACACATCAGGACTCTGGAGAAACGTTCTTATAAGTACAGGGATGTTTGTGCTGGTGAAATTGTCGTCACGCTGCTGTGGCACAAAGAAAAACTCGCGTTCACGTGAAGAACCATGATCGATCTGAATTTCTAAGAACACGTGAACTCGTGTCATTCGTCCTACATCTGTGTTCCTGCAGGAGACGCCTGCAGAGACCCAACCAGAGGAAGAGATTCTTCCACCCACCTTAACTGGCAACGAGGCCTGGCCCACATCCCTCTGTGTGTGTGTGTGTGTGTGTGAGACTTCCTGTGGTCTCATTATGTTTGCCCCGTTTCCCTCCAGCGAACATCAGATGTAACAAAACCAGAGGACAAAATAAGAGCATTACTTTTTAAAGACGTGTCCTGAAGATGGGAGACGGTGATGCGCGCTGACAGCGGCTGCTAATTGGAGTAAATTAATTTACCGCGGGCGCCGATGTTCGCACAAAGCGCCGCTCGCCGCGTGAATAAGTGATGATCGGCAGCGCCCGTATAAGCCCCGACTTTTTGAATCATTTAACGCCGCAATCTGCTAATTAGCAAGGAGAAAAGCCAGCTTTCAGCCACAATTAAGATAGGCCTCTGTCAGTCAGGGGGTGGAGAAGGCGGAGGAGGCGGAGAGGGAGCGCTTCATTTATTCATCCTCTGAGCAGATGCTGAGTGCAGTGGGGGTTTGGATGGAGAGATGCAGGGATGGAGAGGGAGAGCTGAGGGATCTGAAGGGCTTGGATGGGGAAGGGGGGTGTGGTTGGCGTGTGGTTGTAGGAGAAGTCCCCCTCACCTCTCCCCCTATTCTTTCGTCTGCTTGTTGTGTGCGAGCCTCAGAGGGAGGCAGCAGCATGGAGGGCTCGCCACCAACCAAAACAAGAGCAAAACAAAAGATACGCGAGGAGCTGAGGAGGAAGAAAAGTGTGAGGGAGTGGGGTTGGGGTGGGCGGGTGGGGGGTGGGGTGTTAGTGCTTTAGCTTCTAGAGGCAAACACACACACACACACACACACACACAGGGAGGATTCCTGTTTCACACACCGAGTGTTAGGCAGTTGTACAGCCCAAGGTCAAACACGGCTCTGCAGGTTCCTCAGGTCATAATACCGCACCGACCCCCCCCAACAAGAAGCGGCTCAGCCTGGCACACACAGCCACTCGTCCCCTGACTGAGTGTCGGTTTATGTGCTGATGGAGCTGCTGCTCAGCTGAATGTGTTCCTGATGTGAGTTTGGTGTTTTTAGGATGAGGCCATTGTTTCAGATGTCATCATGACTCCCGCCGTGTCACTGAAAGTATCATCTGAGCTTCCACATCTTTTCCTAACTTTTGTTTCGTGTCTGTATGAAGTATGGAGGCTGTAGGAAATGTAATTCATTACAGATGGACAGAAATGCCTCCACAGAAACGAGAGAGAAGCCAGTCTTGTTTTTTGCAGCATTACTGAAACAAAAACAGAATAAAATATGACGACAAACATGGAAGAAAAATTTATCATCACAAACAACAAAAGGAAGCTGGTTCTCTGCATGATGGCGACCAACTCCAGCTCCAACTCCTCCTCCTGCTTATGTGTTTGTGACGGTGAGGAAAGCTGGAGGAAAACCCACAGACTGAAGTCTTCTGTAAAAAGACATGTGAATCACACGCACTCATATGCTAGGTGCTAGCATGCTAACAGCGCTGTGGCTGAGAACTCTGAGGAAAGAGCTGAAGACTTTGCTCCACCACTGCAGAGTGACACGACTAAAGGATGTGACCGTCATCCTGATCACAGAGTTCACTTTGTTTACTTCACACAGCCAATAGAAAAGCTTCTGTGTTTAGAAGAGCTGTCATCGTAACATGACAGAAACAGCAGCAACACATCATCACATCGTCAGGGGCAATGAAGCTGCTCTTTTACTGAAGTTTGGTTTTGACTGCAGAATATTTGTCTTTGTGTTTTTTCTGCTTTTATTTTGGAAAAGGTTCCACCTCCAGACTCCAGAACTTCTGTGTCACAGTCACCTGAATGAGGCGTCAGTGTTTGGGAGGTAGTTTTACTGTAACTGAAGTGTTAATGATTTCTCTCAGTAAAGGAGGTGAGCATGCTGCAGCAGTGTGAGTCCACATCATTCAGTAACCACGTCAGGCTGATGTCAGATCTGCGACATTTAGACAAAGAACTGAACACACAACACAAAGAGCCTCAAACAGAAGCGACAGACAGCAGTAAAGCTCAGAAACACGAGGTGACAAACATGTCCACACGAGTGCTGCTGTAAATCAAAGCTGTCGGTTTGGATCATAAATCTGGTCGGTGTGTACAGTGGGTCGCAGCGACGGTTCAGGGATCTCCTCTAACATCATCTCACTCTCATTAGGACACGGAGCTCCGCCTTCACTGCCACCCGCTCAATTTATTCACACTCAGGCCCGGGGAGTCCTGCCCCGGACACCCGGTGCTAGCGTTATCGCTGCTCTGCATGTCGACTTGGAAATCAGAAGATAATGAAAACGTTACCACAGGATTTATGTCCCATAGAATGTCTGCATGTGAGGCTGACGCTGCGGCTCAAACACAACTTTCTTCCTGCTTGTTATTTATTAGCACTGATGGAGAAGTATCCAGATTACTTACTTCAGTAAAAGCACTGACATCAGACTGCAAAGGCACTGAAAGTGTTAAAAACTGCTGAAGATTTTCTTCTTTTCTTCTGATGTGAGCTTCATTCTCTCTCTCGTATGCAACAGTTTCTGAGCTTCAGCTGTGAACTGACTTATCCAGTCAGACTGTTTGCTGCTTTTGTTTGCTGTTCATTCATTGGTCAGAACTTTGTAAAACTGAAGATGTTCTGATTACCAATCAGACTTTGTTGATTGATTTGTTGTGGGCAGGGCAAACATCATTGCCCTCAGCTGGATGAAGGCAGAATCGCAGAGACGCAGTGAGGTTAACTTTTCATGTGACGGCTGCTGCAGTCGAGCACAGTGTCGCCTGTTTCAGGTGGACGCTCACAGAGACGCAACTACACAAGATGGAAAATCAACTCCTGCCTGCAAGTGATAAATGCTTCTCTGTGGATGACTGAAAAAACAGCAACAACAAAGTAGACTGGATGTGAGTCTGTTCAGCATTTCACTTTCTTTCATGTGGAGAAAACATGATATTTGTTCTCAGATAAATAAATTCAAATCCTCATGATGATGAATTCTGTTGCACCACAGCAGGAACAGCCTGTTTTTAATCATCGTTAATCGATTTATGAATGGATCATCGAAGCTCTATAGCTGCTTCTAAACACTGCTTGATAACATACAAAAATCTCCACGTGCAGTCAAAATGTTCCTCTGAGTAAAAGTAGAAAATACCATAAAAAGAAAACACTTGAGTACTTGTACTTGTATGTGAGTAGAGTGCTGCAGTAGCTGTGTATAGTTACATTCCAGCAGTGTTTGTGAGGCTCCTCCTGATGTTCCTGGACGGTTCTCTCTCAGCTTGGCAGCGCTGCTCATGAACCCCCTCTCCCCTCCAGAAATTAAAAAAATAAAAAAAGCCCTTATGCTTCCTTCAGAGGCTCAAGTCTTTCACTTTGATCTGAAAGTCTTTGCAGCCTCATTGACTGTAATGAGATCTGGAGAATCCATGAGGACGGTGGGGATTTGACGCGGAGCCGAAAAACTCCGGCCAGGGAATCGACAGCGGGCACAAACAAAATCGAAAGAGGAGAAAGAGGAGGAGGAAGATCTCAGATGGCTTGGCAAGCGGTTTGCCTTCACCCCTCCCTCCCCCCTCCTCCTTCCCAACGTTAATTTCCCCAAAGTCTGAGATTCCAGGGTAGGTGGGGGGTGTTGGGATGGAGGAGGACGGGTTGGCACCGAGGCTGCTGGATGTTTCTCTTTGCAACGGTGTCCCCAGATGAGGAGGCGGCATTTCTGTAATCTCACCAGCTGACTGCCGTCCAGTCCATTAATCAGTCAGTCAAGGTCTGAGAGGCCCCGAAGACCAAACACGCCCTGAGCTGGGAGGCGGGGGAGGCGGGGGAGGAAATGTCCGCCGGCTCTGGGTCAAGGAGACGATGTTGGTGTCACAGCAGCACTTACACTGTTACTGTTTGTTCCCATAATGCACCATGGTCATCAGCTCCTCAGTGAATCACAACTCAGAACCACACGGCCAATCAGGGGTTAAAATGGCGTTGTGACAGTTGTACTGAAGATCGATGCCAACTGTCTGTTGTTGAACGCTTGTCATCATGTTTCCACAGAGTGAAAGACTGTTGACCCACAATGTGACACTCACAGAGAGAGGAGGGATGTGGGTCTCACCAGGACATGCCCCCCCCCCCGAACACCTCCACCTGCCCTCAGCACAAAAGTTTCAATAGTTCTGTTACTTGATAAATGAAGTGAAATTAATCTAAAACACAAACTTTCTAACTCCTGAACCTGCTGCAAGTATTAACAAGACCAAAAACTCACAGTTTGAGATCAACAGCTCGCCATCACACCCTGATGAAGCATTTGAACGCACCACCCCTCGTTCCAGCTGAAGCCTTTGAACGCACCACCCCTCGTTCCAGTTGAAGCATTTGAACGCACCACAGCGCTCAGTGATGGTGGAGGTGTTGCAGCATCCCTCTTGTCTTTAAGCCACCGTCACTAAATAAGCTCATCAGCTTTCTGTTGTCGGATTGTTTCACGCTGCAGTTTTTCATTTCCTATTAACGAGCGTATAAAGTATTTGTCAGAGTTTTGCCCTCAGAGGCCTCTGACCTCACAGCGTCCTCTGACCTTCACCCCCCCCGCAAACAGATTTTCCCTCAAAATGAGACAGAACAAATGAGTCGTTTAAAGATGCTTCTATTTGCTTCAAAGACTTCCCAGGACATTCCAGGACCTTTCCAGCTTTTCAAACTCACCCCTGTGACCTCTCACAGGAGACCTCGCATCACACCGCCTCAGCCCTAAACTGGGGAAGATGGATTCCAGTGGTTTAAACCTCTGGATGACAGTGTGCGTGTGTGTGCGCGTGTGTGTGTGCATGCAGTTTAATTAAAACACTGTATGTGTAGGAGAGGTCATTAGCACAGAACAGATGGGGCCCTGGTTACCATGGAGACGCTCCTCATTGTTTACTGCTCCTCTCTTTGTTTGGCTGCTCCTCTAAATGAGCAGCGTTTCCCTGCAGCCGCGGTTGCTGCGACGTGGGACGCTGCTGAGCTCGCCGCCGCTTTTGTTTCTCTAAATGTTCATTCAGTCCAACATCTGCACCAACACACAACATGCTGGACCTTTATATTCTGTTCCAGGGGTTTATGTTAACTACCTGCACTCCTTTGATCATGTGATAGCCGAGTCGGGCAGCGGTGAGCCGGGTCATCTCCCCGCCGGGCTGAACACACTGTTGAGCCCCGCAGCCACACGCAGCTCTCGCTTCACCAAGGAGGCCGATGAAGTGTCAGACGCTGCAGGATGAAAAGGACGCGGCAGAAAAACACCTGAGGTTGAAATTTAAGAGGTCAGAGATGGAGTCAACTGGCCTGTTTCCTGACTGCTTCATGTGGACGAGAGATCGCCTCCTCCTCCTCCTCCTCCCACACGTTCCCCTCCAACATCCATCTTTAATGTAAAAACCTCTGACAGAACAATGGCTCTTCCCTCGACGAGGGCCCTGCTCGCTAATAATTAGCCGGGGGTCATCATTTTTTGATAAAGCTGAGCAGCAGAGAGATGGAGGCAGACAGAGGGACACATTTCATTTGCATCATCACATGTTAATGCAGCCTCTCTTGCCAGCGCAGGTCAGGCCGGCGCAGGGATCGTTGGTGAGGTAATTAGCTTGAATCCCTGTCGCATCGTCTGAAATATTGAACATCGACGGTTCGAGTGGCTGCAGAGCTGTGTGTGTGAAAAGCTGAGCTGTGGTGAATCGCTGCCTGCAGTTTCACTGCAGCTGGAAGACGATGAGGAGACAAAAAAGTGCTTTTGTTTGTTTGTTTGTGTGTTTGTTGCTGCTAGCTTGGCAAGCCTCAACAGGATGAACTGTACAGTGGAGGAGGGATGGGCGTTTCAAGTATGAGTGCTCTTTGGTAGTCGCTTGGCATTATTTGATAATTATTCCAAAATCACTGCACCCCCCTCCAAACACACACACACACACACACACACACACACACACACACAAACAAACTGCATGCCCAACACACAAAGCGCAAGGCTGTCCAGCTGTTTTTCTTCCTGTCAGTTCTCCAGGTGTCAGCCGTACGCCGCTCCAGCGTCGCTTCAGTCTGCAGAGCAGCACTCTGTATCTTCCAGTTGCTAAAAAAATGGCAGGTGACTGTCACATACGATTCACTTGTAAACATTGTCCATGAATCTGCAGTCAGAGACACTTTTTCAGCCCTTGTCAAATGACTGTGCAGCACACATGCATTATCAACATACACAGAGTTGTTTTTTTTTGTGGGCGGGTTTTAATA
>JAPXVT010000030.1:24396215-24409247 GCA_029823135.1 Acanthurus reversus | reverse complement strand
GAGATCTTCTGACAAATTGTTGTTATCTGTTCCAGTCACACCTAAAAGCCAAAGGCGACCCTGCTGACCAAGCACAGAGTGGGTGAACAGGAGTTCACATGAGCATGCTGTGGAGGCATGTGGGGACAGCAGGACTCAGGAGCTGAGAGGTTCCACTGCTGGGGTGTGCCATTGTAAAACTTAACAAACAAACAAACAGCCAAAAACAAAACAAAACAAAACAAAAACTTGAATACTTGATACATACTTTTTGTCTTTGGCTTGGTTTGTCGTTTTTTATTTGGACCAGTACTGCTCCTAATGGCTGACACTCACATAACCACTAATCTCTAGCTGACCCATCAGCAAACTTCACAAAAACTCTGAATTTATCAAATCAAACCAGTTTGCCGAACACAGGCCATCAGTAATAGAGGTTATCACACGTATCTCGTCACATTATTGGCTCTAAACATCAGAAACAATTTCATCATTAGAACAGTAAACAACAACAACAACAGTTTATCGTGCATCAGAGGGGAAGGGGAGTTGCAGTTAACTGTGCATCTTTAGAAAACAAGTTTGCAACAAAATATGTCGAAAATACCGGCACACAAACTAAAATTCCTATGTGGGGAAATGTCCTTAAACTCATCACTTCTGTCGGCATGTCTGTGCTGTTTAAGGTGTTTGAGTCTTGTGCAAAGAGCCACTTCATGAAATGCTACACCCAAATTATGACTATAAATAATTCAAATCACCACGTTTCAACAAGCTCTATATTAAACCTGGTTATGTCCAAAGCGGGCGTGTTATCTCACACCAACAGATGTCGGGCGCTCGAGCTGATCTCACAGAATGAAGCATTTAACCTTTCTTAGATTGACGGCGTGCAAACAGCCACTGTCATTTTTTAAGGAGGTATTTTTTTATTAGTTAGTCTGAGAAGAAGATCACAGCCTGGTTGCTCCTCATCGTCTCTCGGATTAAATGGATGCAGCCGAAGACTCGTGTTTTGAACCTGTTGACTTCCCTGCACCCTCACAAGCATCATTAAAAAAGTGTGGCGCCATCAAGCTTCTGCTTGCAGGCTTCAGCAAAGCCCCGATAATTAAAAAGATGTGAGTGAGAAAAATGAGTAAAAAACAAAGCATTGCTTTAATGTTTTCTGCAAGGCTTTTATTCTCTATTTCATGATTATTCTCTGTGAAATCAACACAAACACAACGAGGTGTGACAGCTGTTCTGAGCTTTCACCGTCGCTGCAGATGGGTTTACACCGAAGTTGCTGTAAAGTCACATGTGTCACTGACAGACAGTTACATTTCTGAATGTTTACGAGCCGTGTGCAACCGCAGTCTCTGTCAAGGAGATTAACTCCAGAATCATTGCAGCTACTTTGACCTTTGACCTCTTCACTGTCAGATGTTGATAATGCTGCTAATCTGTCTGCGGCTCCGCTGGAGCCTCAACAAAGAGGAAATATCACAGGAAGAGGAGCAGATTGTTTTCTCTGCCTCCGTTTACAAAGAGAGAAGAGGAGAGGATGACAATGACACATGGTGATATCCCCGCACCTCCTACTACACACACACACACACACACACACACACACACAGAACAGAATGTGTGTAGATTGTGCTGGTCGATATTTATACATCATCACTCCTGATGCGAGAGTCCCGAGAGTGTGTGACTGCATGTCCACTTTCATGCCTGTTTGTGGGCTCATGTCCACATTCTGTCTGTCCATCTGTGTGTCTGTGTGTCCGTCTGTGTGTCTGTGTGTCTGTCTTTTTTTTATGTAACAAAATATTTGGAAAATGAGGACATCATTTCTTTACTGGGCTATTTGAAGCCTCAGACTTGTTTTATTGTTTGTCTATTGTTTTGGGGTTTTTTGTGTTTTTTTAATTTTTTAATGTTTTGGTTTTAGAGGTTCAGGTTGAGGCAGTGACCAACAGGTGGCCTGCGGGCCACATCAGGCCGGAAAAAAACTTGCAAAATATTTATGAATTTAGAGAGTTTACAAATCTAAGGTTCCTCCTCAGTCAAAGCTAAGTCGGTTTGCTAACACCTGGCAAAGAGGCCAAAAGTCCATAATTCAAAGTTCACAGATTTGACTCTGCCTCTGTCAAACCGCTCAGCTGGAAGAATCACTCAGTTTGTCTTTTAGCAGCACGAGGCGTCACTTTGGTTTCTTTTCATTGGCTGTTGAATCAACTGCTGTTGAGTTTTAAACTGAGCATTTTGTGTTTTGCTTTGTTTTTTTCTTGGTTTGGTTCCTTGGATCCTGAAGAGTTTTGTGCTGAGATAAAAACTCATTCAAAGATTCATTCACAGAAAAAGCTTCAGGGACTTTGATGGTCCTCACTAGTATAGAGTTTAAAATGAAACAATGAAACAACAGTGAGTCTCAGATCTGTTTCTTTGTGTTTGTTGCTCAGAAATATTTGTTGCTCCTCCTGCAGAGGTCTGACAGCTGGAGTCACACAGAGGCCTTTAGTGTCTCTGTGTGATCAGACGCGCTGTATGACAGTCGAGTCTGCGTCGCTCTGCAGTCCGATCTGCATTAATGCAGCACCGCTTCGCTCTGACAATCACACGGACGCGGGGCTTTAACAGGACATCAACGGGGTTTCATCGATCCGCCGGGACTCCAGCCGGCCCGTCTGTGAGGTCTGACTGTCAACCAATGGGGTGTCATGTAGTGGGAGGTGAGGATGTAGACGTGTGTGTGTGTGTGTGTGTGTGTGTGTGTGTGTGTGTGTGTGTTTGGGGGGGGTCAAGGAGGAGGAGGTGTCAGGATTATTGTCTCCAGTGCGCCGTCCCTGTGACACATTAGGGCCTATTGATCGGTTTCCATGGCTGACGCTTTGTCGAGGAGCCGCTTGGTTCATCGATCGGTGACATGCCGACAGACCGAACGGGGGGTTGATGATATGACGGGGGGATAAATAAGTGGGAGGAGCAGCTGAGAGGAAGAGGGGGCGGAAACAGGTGTGGCAGATGATTTTATTTCCTGATTAGAGTCGCTAAATATGTTGATGTCTGCGTAAATTTAAACGTGAATGTTGGTTTGGGAATCTGATAAACTTCAATTTTGCATCAGTGAAGCACAAAATCAACCGAGACAGGATCCTTATTTATGGGCCTTGGACCCTAATCTAGTTTACAGAACTGTTACATCAAATTATTAATTTCTGCTCATTATTTAATTTTGTTCAATTAACTTAAAACATTTATTGAAGTTGCTTTTCAAAAAAGTGCAGAAACATTCACACGACTGACAAAGTAAGAAATGATTTATGATGTGATTGATTTGATTCTGTCTTTAACAACCTGCACGCACACACGCACACACACACACACACACACACACACACACACACTCAGGGCCTGAACTAGTTTTGAAGCTTGAAGGCTTGAGGCGACTTAAACTCATTAATTCCAACGTTTGTACTAAAGCTGACAAGTGGATTTTACAGCTGTCATAGAAAATAATTTCTTAATAGTTTTTTGCAGTTTCCTGCTCAGTAAACACGTTGAAGGTTCACCTTACTGCTGTCACATGAGTATTTCTTACAGTGAACCTTCAGGTGTGAGGAAGAGGAGGATCTGGAGCTGAGTGAACTTCAGGAACGAAGCTGGGAGGTCGGCGAGCAGGATCGACTGGAATCTGGAAATATTTGGGGGGTTTTTCTTGGCAGGGAAACGTTCACAGGTTCAGATCCCACACGGGGGTTCTGAGTGAGTGAAAACCGGAAAAGTGGGAGGAACAGGCGGATCCAGAGCCAGCTAAAGACCGAGCTGCACCACTGGGAAGGAAAACACATCAGTGCTGCTGGGATTTAGGAAAGTAAGAGGAGGAGGAGGAGTGAGAGCTGGACGAAGGCTTTGAGGAGATTCTTCATGTAAACGGATTTTTAAAGGTTAGTTAAAGTTTGAGGAAGCAGAATATTCCGAGGTTTAAACAGGATTGATTCACTGTGGGTTTAATAATTGAACTTATGGGAAGTAAGAGCGAGTTTGTCGAGTCACAGAGAAAATGAGTGGATTCAGTGTTTTAATGTTTCAGAAGGAGGTCTGTGTTGAAACAAGCAGCTGAAACTCTGCACACGTTCTGTTCTGCTGCTGAACCCACAAACTGTTTTTACGTAAACATCAGACGTGTTCATCAGACAGCTTCAATTCTTTATGCTAAGCCAAGCTAACAATCAGTATGTCTCAAATCACATATTTTCATTGGTGCACTTCAATGTAGTACACTATGTACGCTTTGCACTTGGTGGTGCACTAAGTTCAGCAGTGAAGTGTTGTCTCAAATCATGCACTGACGTTTTGCACGTACCAGAAGTGACGATGGCGTTTTTTTTTTTTTTACC
The DNA here is from genome assembly GCA_029823135.1 of Acanthurus reversus. Lineage (NCBI taxonomy): Eukaryota > Metazoa > Chordata > Actinopteri > Acanthuriformes > Acanthuridae > Acanthurus > Acanthurus reversus. The sequence goes on along the minus strand of JAPXVT010000030.1, from coordinate 24,404,883 downwards.
GCCTCTTCTTCTTTTTTAATGGGAAAAACAAAAGTGGACGGTGGAGCATTAACTAATTATTATTATCAGATCAAAACAGAAACACAAACTGTTGAATGATAATTTAAGGCTGACATGGCGCGTCGTCCATTGCTGTCGCCAACTGTCTAACTTAGGCCACGTTTAGATGGGAGCAGCCCTACTAAAAACAGGGAGGTTTTTCCTTTGCCTCTTCAAAATATGTCCGCATTTCCACAAACACCCGCGCTGTATTGTGCATGCCAGGCCAGTAGTTGGCGGTGTAACTTTGCAATGACATAACGTCAGAGCTGCTGAAGTTGTTTACTTCCTGTTGCTGCTAAGCCCTAAGCAGCCATAAATTAACGAAATTCAGCCGTAGTTTGACTTTTAAAATTATTCTACGAACTACTCGAATTTGCCTCAACAGACTGTCGTCATGTTCGACCTGCTTTGGTGCACTGTGGGGTGTTTACTCAGAGTTTGATGGTGGCTAGAATGGAATGCATTGACCTGTGCTAGCATTAGCATTAGCGTTTACAGGCCAGTTTACACAGCTGGAAAGAAGGTTGCTGTTTTAAAAGATTCCGCTTTGGAATCCAGTTTTAAACGTTTGTGGTTTCAGGGCGCCAGCAAACCATTGTCATGTAGAAGGAAGGACGAACTGCAACAAAAATGTTTAGTTTGATGCGAAAACTTGCACCGTGTAAACTGCCCCTTGAAATTCAAGGTGAGCGAGCCTTTTCAGTGGCTGCTCCAAATTTGTGGAATCGTTTAATCAGATAAGAAGTGCTCGCACCACTGAGACTTTCAAGTCCTTGCTAAAGACCCTACTCTGTTACCTGACTTTCTACTCGAGTTGAGCTCTGACACTTAGGTCCTGGGTTCGATTCCCAGCTGGAACGGGGCCTTTGTGTGTAGTTTGCATGTTCTCCCCATGTCTGCGTGGGTTTCCTCCCACTGTCAAAAACATGCATGTTAGGCACATTAGGTGAGGTTGTCCCGGTGTGGCGGCGCGCTCAGTGGCAGCAGCTCAGGACCAACCCTCTGCTCTCGCCTCACAATTTGGTTGTACAATTCACTGTATAATGACAACAAAGCTGCTTTACCTTTACCTTTTCTTATGCATCTTGTTTTTTAAAGTCTTTTGAGCACTTTGGTCAATTATGGCTATTTTTAAATGTGTTAAAAGAAACCTTGAACTTGAACTTGAGCTAGAAAATTTGTTTTGAAAAAGCTAAAGAGCAAAAGCTAAAATAATTTTTTGTAAAATAATTACTTTTCATTTTAACTTCATTTATTGCTCCAAGTAGAAACTTCCTGCTTCAGTGCAGAGACTTTCTTCAAAAAATGAAATTCACAAACAAACTGTGTTTACGAAGAGTTCATGAGCTCATGTAGTAACATCCTTTATACCTTCTCACGTTCACAAAGTGGTGAATCTCTCTGCATCCTTGCTTATGATGCTCTCACCTGTTTACCTGTGGAAGGTTCCGCACAGTTTTTGGAGCAACTGTTGCAGTGTTTTGTTTCTCTCGTTTGAAACATGTTGCTGCATCTGATTCAGAATGAGGTCATATTTACAAAAGTCACTGAAGCTGATGCTGTCAGGCACTAAAGACAATCACAGATTTTGTTCATGTTTTGTCGGCATCATGCTGCTAGTTGTTGTATTGGCTGAATATTTTAGAAACCACTGACGGTGAAAAGTGCATCAGGTGAGTTTTGAGTGTCTGTGTGTTTCTGTCGTCTCACCTGTTTGGTCATGGAGTCGATCAGCCGAACATAAAGATCCTGCTCTGTCCTGATGCCTGAAGACACAAACAAACAGTGATGAGCTGAGGACACACACACACAGTTCACACACTGTCAGAATGATGCGAGTCTGAGCAGAGCTGAGGACACGCTTGTACCACCAACATGCATGAATGCATTAGCCTGCAATGCTAATGTGATCTCAGTATGCAGAAACAGAAACACCCCCGACAAAAGAAGAGACTCGTAACAACGTTCTGTCAATGAATTCTCTTATTATTTATGTCCCGCTTGTGTATTTATGTGTTCTGTAACTCTTGTCATCTCGTGCCGGCTACGCTCACCCCCCTCAGCAAAAACAAACATTAGCGCAGTTCCAGAGCTGTTTATTATTTATATGCCTGGCCGCCTTTAACTGCCGAGCTCTCCCCACCCCCACGCCGCCCCCCCACAGCCTTTTTCCTCAAGGATAACAAGGAATCCTCATTCTCCGACAAATTAAATATCAATCAGGATGTCTTGTCTTTTATTAGCTATGCATTCGAGCGTAAATGTGACACAAGCACGACATGGGGTGGAGGAGGCGAATGGCAGGGAACACCTGTTAGCGGCGGAGGAGCTCTAATTGTATTCAATGCTGTGGGTTTGCTTTTTTCTTCCAGTTTTCGGGCCGTTTGCTCACAGCTTCCTCTGCTTACTAATTGACATGATTCACTCCCCACTCCGCCGCTGAGTGCGGAGCAGTCCGCAGCCTAAATGGCGGCTATCTGTCCCGGTTGCAGATGAGGTCAATTACCTCCGTACGATGCTAATCCGACGATGCCGACTCATATTAGAGTGATTTATCCCCCGTTGGAAGAAAACGCTCTTTTATGTCCCACTTTATCTGGTGTTTCTGCAGGGGTCTGAGAGCATTACGGCCGTCCTCCTCCTGCAGCTGTGGACTCGTGCCAGCACACAGCCGAGTGTGTTTTGAATCAGCAAAGATCCCTCCACTCCCCCAATGGACAAAACAGAGCTCAGGTCTGGTTAGTTGTCAGACATTCCAGATGTCTGTAAAGCTGCTCTGTGCGTGTGTGTGTGTGCGTGTGTGTGTGTGTTGATAATGAAAAAGTTTTTCCAGCCTCACAGTTCACCGTGAGTCCACTGAGGTGACCTTTCATTTAAAATCCCTCTCCACAAATTCTAAACTCTAATTCAGGCAGCAAAGTTCAGCTGCAAACCAGCACAGACAGTGTGACCTGTGGGAGAGAGACATCACCGCCTCCACTTCAGTCCTGCACACCTGAACACGGACTCACCTGAGCTGAAAAAGAGCCATTTAAAAAAGCTTAATTAATGTTTTCATCCCATGCTGTCAATCATTGTATGAGTTTTCTGTTAGCAGGTCAAAAGACGAGATTTGTTCAGTTGGAGATTTAACTTTGGAGGAAACGTGAAAGTTGCATGAGTTAGGTCTCTAATCCAGGAAGTGTGGCTGTTCTGAAGCCCCCAGTTAGGCTTTATGGCGTCACCATCTTGTTTTTTTGGAGCCAAAAGTGACTATATTTGGCTGAGAAGGTGGAGCCCCTATAGATAGGCACTGTTGGGCCTACTTCTTGATTTGATGTGACTAGAACCTGAAGACACGCCTACCCTGCATCATTAACAGAATGATGCTGTAAGGGACGCTCACCCTAAAAAGCGTCACCATTATTTTCCCCCGGTGCAGCATGCCTGCTGGTCGCTCATCTCTTTCTGCTGCGTGACATGCTTTCCTAGCGGTTTATGGGAACTCAAAAAATGAAATAATTTCAACTTTTCAGCTTAAGGCGCATAGTCACACCACTGGTAAATGTCACTTTTGGCTGGAGCAGCCAATCAAATCAAGTAGGAGGTGGGCTTTACTACCCACCGCATTCTTCCTGTTTTGTTGCCAGGGAAACAGTGGCAGAAACAATAGAATCATGGCAAAAACGAATGAGAAGTTAATACTGGCTGTATTTTCCAGCAAGGAGCTTCACAATGCGAGGTCTTCTCACTGCTTCGACTGTCACCCAACTCCAAACCTCCGCTTTTAAAGACTTTTTCTCCTCCTCATCCAGAGGCAACAAGAGCTCGATGTTTTCTTGAATCCATTTTGTCCCAATAACTTCATTTGTCGCCCGTATGCGCACACGGCCCCCCTCCACATGTTCTCCCAGCTGTTTTTCTGCATGAGCTTCCAGGACGTTTTTGGAGCAGCCGCGACTGGCGTGACTAGTGTCGGTGTGATCGGCCCTGCACTGAAGAAGACTGAGAGCATAAGCAGGAAATTGCTTACCGAGGTCATAAATGTTGAGAGAAGTAGATTCATTGCATCTTACATACAATCAAATTTCTCTTTGGGACCTATGAAGTGCGCCCCTGCTGGCCATCAGAAAGAATGCAGGTCTATGGCTCTTCTGCACTGGCTTCCCTTTTCAAACCCAGAGGCTCCGCCCACTGTTTATACAGTCTGTGATTACAGTAAACAGAAGTCATTCAAGCAGCGACGTGTCACAGCACATGTGGTTCTGTGTTTCTGCACCAACACACATGTTCACACACGAGCTGATGGAGGGCTCAGGTTTGCTCCACACTACAGATACAAGAAATCCACGTCACGCCATCGCCACGGCTACAGACACAAAGAGTCATTCAGGCTGACCTCATAAGGTTTCATGGTCACTTCTCCCTCCTGTTTTCACTTAATTTTAAAAACACCTCATTAAAAATGAAAAAGCAGCTTTTATATTTTATAACGCATCCTGAGCTGAGTGCAGCTTTAGTTTCGGTAACACAGCAGCTGGAAAACAGGAAAAGCAAAACGTTACATCCTGAACATGAATCCAGTGTGTGAAGTCGCCAGAACAAAAACATCACAATGTCGATCCTGCTCCAGTTGTTCAGCAACAGATTCTTTTAAGAAAAAACTCTAAAATTTGTCTAAATGTCACTCACACCCGTTTGATTTGAACAAATTCTCCAAACTAAACTTTTTCTAATCCAACGCCTCCATCAGCCGCATCACATCTATATTTTTTAGCGTGCTGTTTCTTGAATCACATCAAGATTTCAACAGGAAACAAACTTTCCTCGTCGAGCTCCTCTGCTGAGTCAGCTCAGCTGAGTCGTCTGAGGTTTATTATGTGAATAATGTTGAACCGTCATGTTTTCTCACCGTTGCTGTAGAGGAGCTGTAGCCTGTAGTGGATCCCATTGTTGGTCTTCTCTCCATTGTACTCCTGTCACACACACATACACGCACACATTACACTGAGATGAAGGTAAGATAAAACACTGTGTCGTTCAGCAGGTTAGTTAATTCTCTAATTTCACTCTTTGGAAAATAGAAACACATTCCTGCCAAAACAAAAACAAAAGATGACTGTGGAGAAATTATAAAAATCCAAATTTTGAGACTTCAAAAGACATTTTCCTTCATTGTCAAAATAGCTAAAATAGGCTAATAAAGGTAATAAAATAACTTTTGACATCTAAATTATTAAGAGATAAGTTCATTTAACAAAATAATGAGCAGCAAGGTCTAATTTTTGAATTTCTCAGTAACAATCATGACACGATGTGAATCAACAATCTGACATGGGAAAAAAACAAATGAAATTTTTAGCTTTTTGAGAGAAAAATTTTACCTCAGAAAATTTCTTCTGAACATTATCTTAAACATTTGACTTCAAAATTTATATTTTTTTTTCTTATATTTATATTCAAAATAATAATAAACATTAGGTATGAACTTCAAAAATCATCATTTACTGAGTAGCTTGTAAACATCATTTTAGTCATTTTTAATATTTCATCCATTTTTTTGTTTTGCGGCAGTTATTAGCTTCCATATTACAGTCTAATTATTTAAAGCAAAAGAAAAAATCGTTAACATGTTTAACGTGTTTTTCTGAAATTAAATTCAGTTCAATATTTTACCTCTTATCATCGTTACCAATTATTTTTTATAACGCCTCAATAGAGCTGCTTGGGCTGTGTTAATAACTGCTGAGTGACCTTTGACCTCTGACCTCCACAGCCAAGTCAGCCAAGTGATCATGTGATTCACACTTGGCATGTGGACACAGCAGACGTCCCTCTCTCTCTCTCCTGTCTGTCCACTGTGTGTCCGTGTCTCTCTATCACGTGAAGAGTAAATGAAGTTTACTTCACCGGCTCTCTGTTTGTGTTCAGTTTAAAACATTTTTTATTCTCTCCTCTGCGCTCCGGTCACCATCTCCTCCTTTCATCTCTCTCACTTTCTTTTTCTCTCTTGACCCTCTCCTACCCTTCTTGTTTTCTCTCCTTCCTCTTCTTCTCTCTTTCTTTTTCAACCTTTATTTTTCTTTTATTTCAGTTCTCTCTCCTCTTCTTCAGTCCTCCGATCGGTGCCAACTGTGCCTGGGAGTGTTGGCTCAGTCCCAATGTGTGTGTGTGTGTGTGTGTGTGTGTGTGTGCGTGTGTGTTGGGGAGTATCGGGGCGAGAGACTAGAGGTCAAAGCAGAGGTGAGGTGAGTGAATGAGTGGGTGGAGGGAAGGATTTCATGCCAGCTGGCAGCTGATCAAACAGCGAACACTTTGAACCTGTCTGGATATGATTATTATTATCATTAATATCATTACTGCTGGTAGTATTTTTCTTCTATATGGTGCAACTTAAAGAATCAGTCTGCTGTTATTCTATATTTTTCTTATCAGCACATCGGTCCATCTCTTAACACTGTCTGAGGCTCTCATCTCTCATTGGTAATTTCATGTTTAAAAGGTTCAGTGATTTCCTCAAACAGGAGGAGATGGTGTATTTTACTTCTCTTTAACAGAGTAAACAGAAATTTTGTACATTAAAATGAGCACAGAAACAAACAAACAAACAAAAAACATCACCTTGTCTTTCTCCACAAAGTCGACGTAGGAGGTCCTCTCTATCTCCACCGGCTGACCCTGTCTGTCGTACAGCGCCAGCACGAAGTGGAAGAAGTTGGACTTCCTCAGGTTGGACGGCGGCTGCTTCTCAAAGTGAGCTCGGGCTAATCCGACGCCGCTGAAACACACACAGAGAATCACTTATTATTTCACAAGACAACATGATGATTGATCAGCTAGCCCAAAAAACATCAGGTCATATCAGCAGCAACTGTTAAATCCGTCAAGAAGCGCTGATCAGCTGATCCTTACGGTGGCGGAGTCACATTTCATGTTGTCATCACTTAAATATTCAGCAGACACAGAGTCAGTGCTGCAGCTCAGTTTGACCTCTTTACATCCTGCTGGATCTGTGTCATTATAACACGTCACTCATTGACTGGTTGATATTAAATCAGCGAAGAAATGAAATCAAACAGATGATGTGGAGATAAATGAAAAAACAGATCACTGAAACACTCGATTAACGTACAAGTACCTCAAACTGCACGTAAGTATGGGAATGACGACTGAGAGGCTGACAAATTAAACTGGGGAAAATCTTCCAGTCTGAGACCAAAAACAATCATGACAGGAAGTGAAACGTTGTCAGGGAACATTTCGCAAACTGAATCTGAAGGTTTGATTTCAAAAACACTCCTGATCAGATATCACAGATCAACTCGATGGACGAAGAGCAGCGAGAGGAAAACTGCTCAGGAGGTAACTGTGACTGCAACAGGGAGGTTATCCTCTGTGTGTATGTGTGCGCGTGCATGTGCGTGTGTGTCCTCCTCTCCGTAAGCGCAACCTTTTATGTAAAAGCTAGAAAAACTGCAGAGACAGAGGCTGAAGCCCAGGAGACAAGAGACTCTTCCTCCAGTCTGAGAGTCAGAGAGGAGGAGGAGGAGGAGGAGGAGGAAGGCTTTATCTCTCTCTGTATATAAATATATTCATATATTAAATGTGACTTTTTTAAAAGCAACATCTGAAGCCTGCAGTTGAGTTTTACTGTTACTGTTGTGACCAAATCCTCCTTCAGTTCAGTCTGCTCAGGTCTCGACTCAATGCACTGAAATACATTCATGGTCACTTTTCTGCTGTTTGACTTTGTAACATTAAAACTGTATTTCAACAGTTTACCTGCTAATCACTAAAACAAATTATTTCTAAATGTGTCTCAAACTGCAGACGCAGAATCGTCTAATGGAGAACTTTTCAAACAAAAACTAGAATCAAACTCAGAGCTCAACAGCTCATCACACGGCTCAGCTCTGTCCGACTCTCTGCAGTTTTTTGAAAGAGATCAAGCCCACTCTTTGCAAAGTACACAATGTACTACAGGTTTTGTAACACATGTTATCTCCTTGCGGCACAGAGCATTAGTTAAGGTCTCCTGAAACTGACGAAGAAGAGTTTACAATGGAGTTGGTGTGTTTCATACAGACACTGCAGGGCGCAACGAAGCAATCGTTGATATTTGACCAGTGAATGTGAATTTAACCCAGAGAAAAAACTCGAGTGCACTTAACAGATTTAAAGAACAGCATTCGACATTTTGAACAGTTTGAATTGATGCTGAGAGCATGTAAGACGGCTTATAATTAATGTAAGACTTATTACAATTTAGCCACAGTGTTCCTCAGAGTTATGTGTTCGGCCCATCGTTATGTATCTGCACATAAATTAAAATGACCATAATTTTGATGTTTGCAGATAATACAAAGATATTCTGGTGTGGAGAGGATTTGAAACAACTTTCAGTTTAAACTGAAGCCTCAGACTAAAGTCATAATGTTCAAATGATGCAAATGATGCTGAAACTTTAGTGATAAAAGATTAAATGATGCCAGAATTCACATGAAATCATTTTAGAGGAAAAATATTAAGTGCATAGTGTTATTTGTGCAGTAAAGGATTTCTTCAGTGAGGCCTCTGACTCACTGTGAGCAGGAACACAAACCAAACAAAAGCAAATTAAATTGTCTTTAAAAAGAGTCAGATAATT
>JAPXVT010000030.1:24307591-24322096 GCA_029823135.1 Acanthurus reversus | reverse complement strand
ACCACAGACAACAGCTGCTCATCCAACGCCATAAATTTGAGCTGTCTCGGCTGTGATGTGTTTGGCCTCTTCGCTGTCCTCGGGCAGTTTCTCTTTATTTGTCAAAGTCTCTGTCAGTGTCGGTTGGCTCGGTGTCTTTGCCTGAGTTGCCGCAGCGAACTCGGAGTACTGTGCAGGGTGTTTGTTTTTTACATGGCGTATCATATTAGTGTTAAACGCAGATTTGTCCTTTCCGCCACGCGAAATGCCCAATTTACACACATTACAAGTGGCTGTTGCACTGCCTTCACTGTCCAATTTAAAATACTTCCTAACTGCAGACATTTTGTCTGTCCCGAGGCGCCAGCTTCACGTTGGCTCCGCGTTAGCCTGCTGGTGACCAGCTCACTACTGCTAACGTTAACTGAGCGTTAGGCCGACTCCCCGCCTGCTGTAAACTGTGTCATATTTACGGCGAAACACTACATTTTAAAAAATCCGATCATTTCCATGCGATCCCAATCAGTTGAAGATCTCGTGATCGACCCCAATTTCTGATCACGTGATCGGATCGGGACATCACTAATACAGACTATATGAAACTATAAATAAATCACATCAATACACAGAAATAACTACAATACTAACAAACTGATGGTATTCACACATCAAACTACAGATTAACTACCAATTATCTCTATACACAGAATGAACAAAATTACAAAAAAAAAACATACAGACAGAATACATCAGTGCACTGGTTAACCACAGACCATCTATACAGGATAGCAAAAACTAAGGATGTTTCACGCTAATAAACAAAAGGACAGAAAATAAACAATGAAGAAAGAAAGAGAAAAAAACAGGTGAGACTAATAAAAAAGAAAAAGACAAACGAGGACAAATGGGGTACCTTTGGTCCAGCAGCAGAGATGATAATATGTCCAGGTGGTTGAATCCACGGTTCTCCATCCACCTGCACAGGTATGGGTTTGCTCACAGTCAACCTGATGTAGTTCCCTTGAGCAATACGAATCCCTGACCTCATACCACTCTGCACCTGGCCCTACACACACACACACACACACGTCATGGTTGAAAGCTTGGGAACAGGTAGTAAATGGCCCTTGAGTTGAGTTACAGAATATGTGTTTGTTTTGAGTGATGTCACCATGTGGACGACACCAGTGACCCCGACCACCTCGAGCAGGCCGTCATCGATGCTGGGTTTCCCATAGCGACCATCAACGTCTGACCCCCAGAGGTCAGCACCGGAACCCCAACTACACACACACACACACACCGAGAGAGAGGAGAAGATCTGAGTGAGGTCGTACGGTCTTCACTCTCTCCATGAAACCTGTATGGCTGTATAAAGATAGAAAACATGACTGCCCCCTGGTGTCTACCAGCGGTATGGCACATAAACAGTTAAAGGTCTTTTTTTTGGTAGTTCTCATCATGCTGGTAGTTTCAATTTTTTTTTTCCTGAAAGCTTTATTTTTCATTAGTTATTTAATGCTAGTAAAAATGACTGACCGATAACTCTACCCCATGACTGAGTCAAGCGGCTGTGTGGGTGAGACCTTCATACTGCAGTTCCATCAGCCAATCACTACTGCACAGACTCTAAATGACATCACGAGTGCGAGGTGCAGCGCATGTATCAGGATTATTTGGCTCCATTTTTGTTCAGTAAAGTGGAAACAAGTCGTCCATCTTTATTTCCTGCTGTTACCTGGGTATATTGAGGAAGATCAGTCCCTCTATGTTTGGTAACGGGACGTTCTGAGCGTCCACCTGGAGCTGCAGCTCTTTGTGCAGACTCCTGGTGTAACTGATCTTCTGCAGGCCGACCTTCACGTACACTCCTTTGTTATGGAACCTGTGAGCAGAGGAGCAAGTGCAGTGGATAAATAAAGTCTGTTTTTGCAGAAACGTGCTGGCCTGTCGGGTACCAAAGTTTTACCTGCTGGTGAATTTGTCCGGTTCGTCCTCTCGGGCCTGGTGGAAGTCGAGGCTGAGCTCTGCATCGATGCCTAGACCAAAGTAGTTGTTCATCTGCACAATCTGAGGGAGAAAGAAGCAAATAAACCTGTTACAGTAAATGTTAGATTTACAGGAACAGTCTGTATATTAAAATGATCCAAAAGGAGCAGAACAGGCCTTGGGGGGTTCCAGGAAGCCGTTGTCCTTTCCGTCTTCAGAGATGTCATGGGCGTCCAGTAGGATGGTCCATCGGTCCATCAGAACCTCCTCTGCCTCGTCGACAGAGACCAGGATGTGATGGGGGTCCTCGCCGCTGTAACCTGCCCCCCAGCGCAGGATACGGGCCAAGTCGTTACCTGAAGAGACGGGACAGACTTCAGTGCAGCATTCAGAGTCAGTGTCTCAGTTTGAGCTCATGAGCAGCTGCTGATGGCATCTCCACAACTCTGATGAACCATGTGATGAATTTAAAGCCAGCAGTGTTTGTCTGACCTGTTCCAAGCGGTATGATGCCGATGGGCGGCTCTCGACAGACCAGTTTGTGCCGGACAGCCTCCAGTACTCCCAGAACCCAGCCCACCGTCCCGTCACCCCCACAGACCAGCAGCCGAAACCTGGGAACCTCCCGGAATGTGTGGAAGCTGGACCAGAGACGCAGAACAGGAACATTTAATTTCATGTTACAGTAAACAGGACGTCTGCGATCACAGTCAGAAGGCCTCCAGAAGCTGCCGTGTTCATCACATCCTGATCATTTATCTGCTGTTACTGCTTGACCAGTGACTGGAGGAATGTCACTATGTCCCTGCTCTAGTTCTTCTGTAACTGGTTTCTAATCAGCTTCCCACATAAGCAGGACAAAGACTTCAGACAGCGAAACGATCATCAAGTTTTCAGCTCAGTGTGTGTTTGCTGCTCTCACCCAGCCAGCGGTCCTCCGTTAGAAATGTCAAAGACCTGATGAGGGTTCAGAAGTTTCCGGAAGCCGTAAAGAAGCTCTCTGCCTTTCAGACCGCCACTCTTTGGGTTGACAAACACCAGCAGAGGACAGACGTCTCTTCCCAGCTTTTTGTGCTGAAGGACGACAAACCATCACTGAACACTGTGAAGAGACTGATCCGCCATGTAAGCTGACATGATCATCAGGCGAGTTACCTCGATCTCTGGGATGACAAGTGAAGTGAGCGTCTTGTTGTTGACAGTTGTGTCTTTCGCCAACATGTAGATCCTCTCTGCTTCAGAGAAACACGAGATCTGCAACACCACTGCACCTGAAAGGTGTGACAGACCTGAGATTTACATATCTCTCTGTGGAAAGATCACTGATGGCAAAAGTGAAAAATTAGATGTACAATTTTCTTGTACTGTGAATCTTTCTATTTCTGTTGCTTTCTATTTCTGTTCCCTTACATCTCAGAGGCAAATATTGTAGCTTTATGAGAACAGCAGCAGGTGAGCTGTAAAGAACTGTTTAAATCAATCTGAACTTTAGATCGGCTACAAACAGCTCCTCATATTTGGAAATGCTGTCAGAGCTGCTTTAAGAAAGAAGAGATAACACTTCAGCTCTGCATATATCCTTAAAGTCTATGCAGGTTTCCATGACAACCATCTCACCTTGACTGGCATAGATGTGGCTGATGGTGACCAGGTGACCTGCAGAGACAGAGACAGACAGGAGGGGGAGGTGAGTCAATGAGTAGTCCTGCTGTGAGCTGACCTCAGTAAGAAGAAGCAGCAGACAGGAAGTGAAGTGAAAACTCAGACTTTAAGAAACACTTCAGAAGATTCGGCTCAGGTAATGTTTGCACTGGCTCAGACTCACTCTTGACAGTCAGGTGTTCCTGAATCAGTTGGACATACTCCTCTTTAGTCAGCAAGGGGGGCAGTCCTACAATCAGCAGGTTGACCTGCACGGCTCTGTTCTTGTTCTCCACGATGTAGAACCGAGTCTGGTTCATCTGACGCAGAGATGCCTGAAAAAAAACAAACGCATGTTTGTTTCTCCTGTAAAACACATTCTTTGGTTTCAGCCGTACAGTTTGGAGGACGGAGTCAAATTAAACAAATGAGTCGCACAAACAAACGCTATGATTAAATCCAGCAGTCAAGAGGAAAGTATTAAGCGTCATGACAAAGAAAATCATTCCTGATCTGTTCCCTCAAGTTACTGATTTGTGCTGCCGATGTGTTTATTTTCGTCCCTCATTTCTTTCTGTACCCTCAGTTACTTTCTTCAAGCTGTTAGCCTGTGCCAAAGACAACATGACGCTGTCTTTAACAGTAGAACCTGTCGTGTAATATAACCATGTAAAAATGAGATAACGAAACTTCAGAACCAAAATCACTATAAATATACCAAGTATGGATCAAACAAACAGAGCAATAGTCAGTAAAAATGTGGAGCTTTGAAAAACAGACAGTTTGTTTTTACGGAAGAGTAAAAATGGTAAGAGCATCACTTTATAAATCAGAATGGCTGTTATGGAAACGGTCAGTACGTTGTGTCGATGCAGCAGTTGTGTCTCCGCCTACCTTCCTGATCTCCTGCAGTTTATCCAGAATCTTCTCCTGTGGACTCAGCGTCTGTCTCTGGACTGCAGGGGAAACATGGAGAGGTCACGACCTTCTGTTTTTCAGCTCAAACTTAGCCTCAAGCTAATGTCAACGTCACTGTTCACTGAGTTTCGTCATCTCTACATTAAAACAGGCTGCAGCTCACAAACAAGTTCTTCTGTCTGAAACTACCTGTAGCTCAATATTTACACCAGCTAACGGCAAGTGTTACTGTTAGCTAGCTGTTAGCTAACGGAATCAAGTGACAAAGTTAACGTGAGCATGCTAACATCTAACCTCTTTGGAATGATTTGATGTTGTTTGATATTTTTCAAATTATGAAACATCAAACATTTTACACAGTCTTCCTTCGGCTTCATCACCTTTGACGTCATTTTTTTTACACATTCTGCTGATGTTGAAAGCTAAAACATTATCAGTCGTTGTTTTAAAGGACCCTCCTGCCATTTCTGTGTAACGTCATGTGACTGCTCACCTTGCTTGCTGCTCATGCACAACTCCAGCAAGCTGAAACTGGACGCGTCTTCCTCCTGAAACAACACTGCGCCATCAGCAGGAGCTCTGACAGAAACTCAGCTTTCATTCATCCTCACTCACTCACAGCAGCTTTTTGCCAGAGTTACGTCACAGAGCACACAAGCACACACAGCAAGAGCAGATCTGTGGAGCAGTTTCTTACTAAAGGACATTTTATGTCAGTGAGTACAAACACTGACCCAGACACACTGGACAAAGATCCTCCTTTTTAATCTTGTGCTTCCAAAAACTATAAACTGCATACACTCATGGATTGTTTTGCTAAAACTGAGGGTGAAAAGATAACAACATTTAAAAGATAGATTATACATTTATTCTCTTTCTTGCTGAGTTCGTATTGTTAGCTTAGCTTAGCATAAAGACTGGAAACAGATGGAAACTGCTAGCCGGGCTCTGTCCAAATGTACAAAATCCATCTGGCAGAAAATCGAGTTTCTTTAATCTCTGAAAACAACAAAGTTCTGGTTTTATGGGGTTGTGTTCAAGATTATTTCTTGCTGTAATGATACAACTAAATGTCAGTGCCATCTGTCTGTCTGTCCAACCTGTCTGTCCAGCTGAGTGAGCACCTCAGTGAGGACGGACGCCACCGTGCTGCTCTTTGAGACGGAGATGGAGACGAAAGCTGCACCTGGCCTGAAACACAGCAGGCAAGAAAATAAACATGCTGGAAGATTACTGCGTTTCGACGACATGAAGGCTAAATGAAATCTTCGACTCCGGTGTGTCTCACCTGGGCCAGCCTGCGTATACTTTGATGACATCACTGTCTCGTGGTCTAGCCCTCAGCAGCCAGGTGTCGCCTCCGTCCTTCAGGGAGCTCCTGTTGTCTGGACTGCCATTACGGTTGAGGATGTCATCATTATGGAGACGCTGCACACCGCCAGTCTCATGGAGCTCAAAGTCCTGAGGTTCATCAGGAAGGTAGAAGGCCCTCAGTGCTGCCTCCTGCAGGAAAACACAGGTACTGCAGTGTGAGGAAAGGCTCGACTGAGCAACAGGTGGCTCATGATTCAAGATGATGGAAACTCAGAGAGCAGGTAACATGAAGGGAAGTTGTTGTTTTTTTTCATTTGCATAAACTGCTAACACTGTAATAACACAAAATTAGATTTAACTTTTCTTGCAGTAAATTATGTGCATTCTCTTATTTTAAATGCGCTTTAACATTATTCTAATTATTTGCTTTTATTTTGAAACTAAACTGAATGCTTTTCTAACATACAGTCTGAGCCACATGGGCTCTGTAGGTACTAATACTATAAGTAGTGTTAGTGGTAACACTGGTAGAAAAAGCAGAAGTATACTGTGTGACATATTTAAGAAAAGCTCTCACCACCACTTCCTCATTCCTTGTGGCTCGTAGGAGGGAGACCAATCGGAAGCAGCCTCGCTTGACTGCATCATCACCGTCAAACACCTTAAGAAACTGTTTCCCTGTGGGTCACCACACATACACACACACACACACACACACATGCACAAATGAAGTACAGTGTGGACAGAGTTGAGACAAACATGTTGAGTGGGTTGGCGCGGCACTGACCTGCCTCTGGAGCCGCCAGCTGACCGTCTCTACACACAGCAGCAGACAAATCGACATCATCGGAGTTATCTGATAAAAACATGGGGAGAAACAGTCACAGAGTTCACTGGGAATAATAAAGAAAGAAAAACAAACACAAACTAAGATCTTTGACATCTATTTATTGTTTTTATTACTTATATCTACGAAGCTCTGTGTGAACTATGACAAACTCTCCATGAGCTGTCTGCTTTTAAATCTGCACAGAATCTTTCTCTGCCAGCTGATTGTTTAGGCACTAAACATGGTGTTAAAAACAGCTTCACACACAGAGACACACACACACACACACACATACACAGTCCTCGTTATTAACACCAGGATATTGTGAAAAAAACCTCATTTTTGTTTGTCAGATGAGCAGAGTGAGGCTGTCAGGAAATGAGCCGTGTTTGTGGTTCACACGCAGTTTGTGTCATCAGCATCACAGAGGATGTGGTTTGAGTGTGTGTGTGTGTGTGTGTGTGTGTACCCAGCTCTTGGCTGCAGCTCTCGGTGATGCGGTAGCAGTGCATCTTGCTGAAGTTTCTGGAGTGGAGGCGAACGCAGGCCGGATGCAGCAGCATGCAGTGCAGACGTCCCAGACTGCACTCTGGTGGCACGCTGAGGTAACACGCCGCATGGCTCTGCAAGACGACACATATGAAGAGAAACATCAAACAACACACAGAGGACAGAACAGACAGCCGCACACACACCCTGAACCTGTCCCAGGTTTGCTGTGTGCTTGTTAGTTTGAAATACGATGAAACACAAATTTATTAAGAAAACTCTCCATGTGAGCACGGACATGAACTCAGAGAAACACAGGTTTGGTTTCGGGTCTTGCAACCCTCGACCCCTCCGTCCTCAGAGGAAGGACGCCCTCACACACAACATGACAGAATAATGCTGAACACATTCCCATTGTTTTTTACTTTAGTGTGAATTTATAAACAAAAGACCAAAAATCCCATGAGCTTGCTTGCTTGCTCTGGTTCCCCCTGGAGGTCTGGAGGTCACCAGGCTGCTACTTCACTCGCAGGACTGACGTGGTTCAGCCGGTTCTTACCGTGATGCCACACCACTCGCACCTCATCCCCGCCATGACGTCAGAGGAACCACAGGAGCGCCGACAGACCTCACACCTCGCCGCTGACCCCAGGTTACCCTCCCTCCAGTGGTGGTTAAATGTATCCTGCAGTGACAGAAAATAGATCCCAGTGAGAGGCTCCGTTCTCTCTGCTGCAGCGATTAAAGTTTATTAGAGTTCTGTGAGAACAGTCCTCAGCAAAGGCACTAATTAAGGAAATTACTGAACCTTTTTAAAAATGAAAACATTTTAAAATCTGTGGGCTGTTTATAAAAATGTACGTCTTCAGGAGGAACCAATTAGAGCTGAGAGCCACAGACAAGAAGTCAGACAGTATTTAGAGACGCACAAAAGAAAATGAAAAAATCAGACATGTGAGTGGATTTGGATCTGACTGGTTTCTCTCTCAGAACTTATCAGACTGAACTCTGATCAATAACAGTTAATCAAACTACTCATTAACCCAGGAGCTCCCTCTGCTGACTGAGCAGGAGGACATCAGCTGAAGTGAAGGTCTGGCTTTTCCAGCCGCAGGTAAGGACAATAACAGCGTCAGTGTCGCTGTGCCGAAGGACCTGCTGCTGCTGCAGAAATAAAGGTTAGACTGAGGCTGAGTGACGAAGGTGCTCCTCGATGCGTCATTTTTTATTCCAGCTTTATTAGAGAATTTACGGTAGTTTAGTGAGAACATACTGACCTGCTCCAGAGTGACGTCCTGATGACTCCTGCGACAGTCTGCACAGCTGAACACAGCACAGTCAGCGTGCACATGCAGCTCACACACTGAAACACACACACACACACACACACACACACACACACACACACACACACACACAGTGTAATGTATTCAAAGCAGCTCATGTCTGGAATGTGAGGTCAAAGGTCACAGTAGGAAGTTTACAGTTTGTATTTCACCAGTTTTACATTTTACATATTTGTCGGTTAAATTGAATGAATTGAACTGAATTCTCTCTGTTCTCTCTGACCTCCAGCTGACCTTAAGATCTTTTTTAAAAAATATTATTTTATATGAGTTCAATTTGTCCAGTTTAAATAATAAATATCTATAGATCATGTTCTCCACATCAGATGCTGGTGGAACTGGTCTGACCTTCGCAGCGCAGCGCCGTGTTTCCCTCCGTTTGCTTCCTGCACACGCAGCAGAAACGTTTCTTGTGACCCGCTGGACCGAAGCAGTGAGCCACGGGGACCTGCAGGGGGCAGTGACAGCACTCTGTTAACACCTCCGAAGCAAACCTTGGCGAGGACAGGATGTTTATGTTCACCCTGCTGCTGTAAATTTGCACTAGGGGGCAGCAGTGAGGCATGTTAACGCATATATAAGTACAGTGACAGTATGTGAATAGATAAATGTTAAGACAGAAAAATAAAAATGTGGTTCTCTTGTTTTTGTTCATATTTTAACTGAGCTGCAGGAAGTTATTGACGCTCCTAGACAACACTCACGGGATGAAGCAGCTTCATCACAGACACGTGTTTCTAAAAACATCGAGCACAAAGTGAATCTTGTGGCTTCACAGAAGTTCAGGATTACTCTAGTTCGGTTTAAATGCTGTAAGTCAATTCTGAACATGGCAACATGGAGCATCACTGAAAACACAGAAGTTATATAACAGCATGACATGTTCACATGGAGCACCGAGTGACGGGGCCGCAGATCACAGGCCTCTGAACTGAGAGGGTGTGAGCTGCTTTTCAGAAAATCAGAAAATACAGGCAGCATGACAGAGACATGAGAGACGAAAACCAGCCTTAACAACTCTGTGACCTGCTCAGGAGACAAAACTCATGGCTGAAGGTTCGTCACCACGTGGGAGAAACTGTTACTGTCAGAATCAGATTTTACTGTTACACTTCAAACTCCTGCACCTGATATGAAACTGGAAACCTGCTTCGCATCTCATCATCTCACCTGCACCTGTTTCTTCAATCTGACAGTTCTATGACAATCACATGATGATGTGTGAGGAAGACGTCATTGTAAGACAAGATGAGGAAGAACAGGAAAAACACCTCCAGCTCTGACCTGGGAGTGTTCGTGCATTGTTCAACAGTGGTTAGCTCTCCTGCTAACGATGTCATCACACCAGATAAACAGCCTGAACACAGCCGAGCAACTTTTGATGTGTCACACATTTGTCTGCAGGTTTTTCATGTGCAACCTGAAATTGATGCAGAGCTGGAAAGTACATTTACTCAAGTGCTGTATTTAACTACAGATTTGAGGTACCCTGTGTATTTTCATTTACTGCAATTTTAAACTTTACTTCACTACATTAGTTTGACAGCTTTAGTTACTTGTTACTCCTCTTCAGCTCGTGTCCAGGTGAATCTATGTTTGTGCAGCTGTGTTGCTGCTGAAAGTTTGTGATATAGGTGAAGGATGAAGAGAAAATTCTTCTCTTCTTCAGCTGAATAAGGACTAGAAAAAATGACAATACTTACTTACTTTTGCTTAAGTAATCAGAGTATTTTCACAGTGTCATTGGTACTTTCACTGCAGTAAAGGATCTGAGCACTTCTTCCTATTTTTTCCTCTCAGCAGCTCATAATTACAGTTTGAGGCGATCGTGAAATCAGAGCATCATGTGTGGCTCAAACAGCTGAGCCCCTGCTAACAAACATCCTGCAGGAAACCCCGTTTGTCTGTCAGGTTGGTCAAAGATGTGGTCGACATGTTCTGAGCTCTTTGTCTCGATGCGTGGCAGTTCATTCTGATCACTTGGACTCAAATAACCTGCCTGATATTGTTGCCTCCCATGTTTGTTGCTGATGCATTGATCGCTGCAGCAGTCAGTCAGGTTTAGTGACCGACGCCGTGCCGATCAATAAACATTCTGTGCGTGTGTGTGTGTGTGTGTACGTGCGTGTGTGTGTGTGTCAGTGCAGCAGCTGATGTTGTTACTCACCTGCACCAAAGACGGAGTCATGCAGGTACAAGCTGAGCGCAGCGTCTTCAGACATTTTTCATGACACATGAAGTTACACACTGAAGAGGACACAGAGAGGAAGTCAGAGGCCGCTGAGCAAGGCACACACGCTGTCAGGTTCAATTCCACACCGACCTCCAGCTTACACCACTGAGGTCAACATCCACCTCCTTTTTACCCAAAAGCCTTTGCCATCTGAGAATGTTTTCTGTGTGTAGTTTGCATTAAATCACTGTAACCGTCAGTGGAAGATAAAGACGAATCACTTCGACTGAAATCTGCAGCTTCGTCTCACAATCACATCGATGATTCAAACTTAATCTGTGGTTAACGGAGGTGATTATGTTGTGTGGGGAGAGAACAGAAAAATGTCTCATGATTCAATTTTCAATGTGTAATAAGCACAATTTTGCACCTTGACCATCTCTGTAGGTTAAGTGGTTCTGTTGTAGGTAAACAGCCTACACACATACAGGCCACAGACTAAAATGGCTGAAGACAACAAAAAGCATTTTAACATATTTCTGGGATTTCTTTTTGTTATTTAAGTTTTTGTTGAAGTTTTAAAGAACATTACTACAAACATACATAACGAAAAAGAAAAAGAAAACAAAAAAACACATACACAAATCAAAACAGCACAGACTAAACAAAAACACAGCACACCCAAAAATACCATTCAGAAGTCAAAAAGCATACAGCACAGCTTGTCGACCCAGGTGAGAACACTGAGTGATCCATTTCACAGATCAAATTCAAACTAAGGAGCCCATGTGGCACAACCAATACAAAAACAAAAACGAAAGCCCCTCCCACCCACCTGTACGTTAAATCATTAACACAGAACACTCAGAATGTTAACAAAACATGAGGCATATATTCCATACACAGAGTCCTCAGAAGTGTAGTTTCTGACCCCTGTGAAATACTTTCTGCTTTTATGAAAGACACAAACTGATCCCAGACGAGCAAATATGATTCTTTACAGTTATGCAATTTAGCTATCAGTAACTTAAAAGACACATTCTCTGTCATTATGTTAACCCAGTCTCTACATTCAGGTCTAACTTGGCTTTTCCAGTTACGGAGGATAACTCTAGCAGCTGAAATAAAGTCTGTAAGGGCCAGAGCACATGCTGGTTTAGAAATGTTGGGTAAACATGACCTGCCCCCAAGAGACAAAGTTGAATTGATTCAGGCACAGGTACACTGAGCCATTCCTGTATTGTTTTGATTATCTCTTGCCTGAAAGGCAGAAGCAGAGGGCAAGCCCACATTGCATGAATAAAAGAGCCTTCATGCCTTTTACATTTCCAACAAAGATTATTTTCAGGTAAGCCCATTTAATGAAGACAAACAGGTGTAAAATAATATCGGTGAGGTTAAAACGACCTTTTTTGATGGATTGTCAAAGCACCTGCACCTTCAGCTAGAGGTGATGTCAGCAATGACCTCCAGCTCTCGTGACTGCACAGTTCATCATAATAATGCTGTAGAACATTGTGTATGATCGGAAGTATACTTAATTAAGATTCAGTGTGCAAGAAACCAAACTTCTCCTTTAGGACAGGACATGGGTGTAGGTGAGAGATTACAGGATCATGATGTGACTCCTTTGCATATTGCTCATTTGCACCTTGAACTTGGACCTTGCATATAGATATGGACTTGGCACTTTACTAATGGACTGGACTCATTAAATTATTCATTCTTGTTTTTATTTCTTAACCATCACCTGTTTATTATCTATTCTGTCTCTACTGTCTTTTATTAATCTTTGCCTGTGTATTCTGTGCTTTCTTATAATCTTCTGCTTTGGAACACCTGAAATTTTCTATGGGGATAAATAAAGGTTTCAATTATTCAGTTAATCAGTATACTTTATAAAAGGTTATTAGGCAAGTCAACAAACTTATCATGAAATATGGTGCGTCTTGAGTCATGTTGGAAGCTCTGTATGCCTTAAAAGAAGAGATGAAAGCATCAGGTCAGCTGAAGAGGTTAAACATAAAGGAAAGCTCCCATGTTGGCATGTCGACTATAACGCCAGCTGCTCTAATGTTTTACAACTTTTGTGTTAATTTTCAGAATCGACTGACAGATATCGACATGAAACTTGGCAAAGTGATGAAGCTGGACAACGACATCAAGGCTTTAGAAAGCAGAAAGAAACAGATGGAAGATGACAACAGGGAGCTGGAGGAAACAATGGAGCAGGTGCCTTATAAATATGCAATATAAACACGTTTTGATGTTAAAAAGGAAATTTCATCAGTGGATGGAGAGTTTTGTATATGAAGGAGAAACAGAAATGAGTAAATCAAAGATCAGCGTAAACACTGGTTTCATTATCACAGACGCTGCTCAGCTTCCACAGATTTCACTGATGGTGGAGGAAACACATTAGCTCAAATGTTTTGGGAAAAGTGACAAGAGGCTTGAAAGATTATTAAGAATGGATTTTAAAAAAGGAATGAGAAGGAAAATGAAATGCTTGAGCAAAGATAATGAAGCTAAAAGGAGGAAAACTTAGCATATCTCCCTTTATGTCTCTGTTATTGAGTGAAACACCTGCTAAATAATTCTCCAGACTCCACTCTGTATGAAGTGAAATTGACCTAAATTGGAAACAAATAGAAAACCCGCAGATGGTGAATGAGTTAGTTGTAATTCTGTGAGAACAGAGTGGTCCATCACTGCCTTGTATTGATATAAATGCCTTTTATGGCTGTTGGAGGTTTTCGGCACCTCTGCATCACAGGAGACAGAAATCTCTGTGTTCCATCTGTTTGTTGCCTCTCAGTCATGTTTGTGACTGCAGCTGAAGAGTGTTTGTTGATTGAGAAATTGAAACGTGTCGGTAACTGACAGCCCTTCTATAAATGTGTTGTCGGAGGTGATTTGTCAGTGTAATAACATCACTTTGCTAAACATTTGAGATGTTTTGTGAAGTAGTTCCTATTTTGTGCTGTTCAGCAATTAAACACATTTTTAGTACCCATCCCATCAGTCTTATTTGTTTTCTGTAGTTGCACTAGTACTGTACATGTGATATAGCAGTGATGCTGTGCTTTATGCAGGCAGTGCTGTGTCTTAACTCCGAGTCTTCTTTTAAGATCCATAAGTGCATACTTTTTATTAACCCCCGGTGGAGTCAAACCTCTGACCCTGACCGCTTGCAAAGCTGTACTCAGAGCGCCTCAGAGCTTCACTGAGCTGTGAACTGTGTACACGGCAGGTGTTCCAGGGTTCAGACGAGCAGCTGCAGGAGATTTACCAGAACCACCAGAGGACGGTGAGGGAGAAGGAGCGGAGGCTGACAGACTGCCAGAAGGAGCTTGAGAAAGCTGGTTGGGAGTGTCAGAAACTCAACAGAGTCAAGGCTGATCTCCTGGTGGAACAAGGTACACACACCTGTACACCTGTTAGTCCATGTGTCAGGGGAACTGATAAACCCCAAACAATCCATTTTGCATGAATTATAAAGCAAACACTCATTTTGTTGCAGTGTATTATGTTAGCTTACATCCTTGAGTGCATTTGCAAAGCTTGAAACAAGTAGACATTTACAGTACCCCAGCCTTGGAGGCCATTCTTTCAAATAAAAAAGGGAAAAACATAAAAGGTAGGAGGGACTGTTAAATTTCCCTAAGACTAAATTAGCTGCTGATGCCCGGCACTCTTTTCCAGGTCGTCTCCAGCTCGAGGCTGACCGCCACACTCAAAACATCAAGAACCGCGACACTCAGGTGAAACAGACAAATCATTCTCTGTGCATTTGCTGCATTTGCAGCAGTAAACACACACACTTT
>JAPXVT010000030.1:23965404-23975660 GCA_029823135.1 Acanthurus reversus | reverse complement strand
TAACGACTTAATTGAAGAAAAATGCGCTGTATTTTTTATTTTCTGTCATTAGCGTTTATATATATAAAAGATGATTAAATCGATAATTGATCATCAATTTTCCCGATGTTCAATCAAGAAAATTTCTTCAAATGGCCTTTCTTGTTAGAGGAACTTCTCTTTTCTTTATTTTAGCGAGAACTTTCTTTAGCAAAGTGTTTCTGTGTAAAACTAAAGGAATATTACAAACAAACTGGCTGACTTTGTGTTTAGAGACTGAGGGACTAAGAGGGAAGAGATGGAGGGAGGGGGGGAGGGATCAGAGAGGTTCCTGTTTTGATTGAATGAAGCATAGAAATTAAAAAGGTAACGGCGACGCGACTCCTTTCCCAGTGCTGTCTGACGCTGATCTGATGTCCAGGGAAGTGCCATTCTCCTGCGGCCTGCTGACCCATCTGATGCCTCTTTAATTGGACTCTGTTAATTAGCCTGCTGAGGTGTCTTCGTCCCTCTCCTCCTCAGCAAACCAAAAAAGAAGAGGGCTTGGCGGCTCGAGTGTTTCCTGCGGCTCAGCGTGGGGACCCTCTGATTGGGCCCTCAGCTTTCCCGCCGACCTTGCAGACAGCCAGAGAGCAAGTTCGCCGTTTAGTTTCACCTGAGAAGGCGAGGTGGGATTTGTGATGCTTGTAGGTAACTGAGCATCTGTGAGCCGCGCTGCTGTCAGACGCTCAGACAGCTTGTTGTTTGTTTTCTTCAACGCTGCTTCTTCTCCTCCTCCACTGGGCTTTCTGCTAGTGGAATAAAACGAGCGCTCCCTAATTTAAGACTTATTTGATTTAGCTGTAAATTAAATGTGCTTATTCCACCGTTGTTCTTAAGATTGCTTTGCATTAGCACCAGTGTTTAGTCTGACTCCTTCCTGAAAAGCAATCATTTCTCCCTAACTGGATCTCTGTAACCACATTTGCTCTGCTTAGCATCATAAAACGCCGGCTCGTTGCAGCAGAGTGCCCTTTCCATGAAACGTGAACTGCTGATGGAAACGCAGGAGAGGAAATAAAAGAAAAAAAGCTGGTGGAGCTCGGAGTCAAACTGGTGGGTGTTTCTCTGCTGCTGAACCCGGAGAGAAGGAGCTATCAAACTGCTGACCTTGAATTTTTCATTTCTGCAGGGATGCTCAGAAAACATTGAGGCTCAATCAGAGATGACTCCTGTTTTTATTCTCACTCTGAGCACAAAGAAGCTGCACGAATAAACTCTACTTACTTAAACGTAAAGATGTAATCTGCAGCTTTTACAGGAATCCACAGCAGGAAAACATTTTGTTGGCCTTTTAAAAGCATTCATTTCTCCCAGCAGCTGCCATCCTCTGAAAGTGTTGCTGAGTTTTATCTGTACAGGTGTGTGACCTGGCTGGGAACCCAAGGGGCGGGGCTGTGGTATTTGGACCAGTGTGTTCTATGGTGTAGCTTTTTCCTAACTGATTATATTTGTTTTATCTATTTTATCTTGTGATGTTTTATATTTGGGATTTAGTTTTTGTTTTTTACAGAAAAGAATACACACACACGCACACACACACACACATATATATGTTCACTGGCGACAACATGTATTTTTATATTATGGACCCTTAATGTATAATGTACTTTAATGTCTGTCAAGACTGAGCTAGTTTTAATACCTTTATATAAGTGTGGTAGTTTAATCTTTTACAGTGCATCAGTTTTGATTAACTGCTCTAATTTTTTTTATCTGAAATTTTAATTCAAAAGTAAATCGTTCCTTTAGAAGAGAATAAATGTAGTTAAAAAAAATAAGTACATAAATAAGTGCAATTTTACGTGGGATTATCAGAATGATTTTTTTGCACTGGACAGTGTCAGAGATGCAATTTATTAGCCAACACTACACAGGCTACTGTTTGCCAACACATGCAATTACAATACCAGTGTTTATCAGGTGTAATGTTTATATATGATTTTCTGAGTAACATTTGTTCATTTCATATGCTGTTCCTGTTGTGTTTGTTGTAAATATTTGGTGCAGTCTGTCACTCAGTGTTCACAGCTCAGCACTTGCAGGTTTTTCTGGTGAAATGAAGGTTGAATAAAGAATCCTGGTTGATGGAGAAGAGCAGGGTGAAGCAGCAGCCTCTCCTGCTTTATCTCCACAGAGATCAGCAACCTCCACAAGAGCCACTCTCAGTTAGTGAGGCATGCTGGGGGATGGGAGGTGATGGGGGGTGATGGGGAGGGGGGTTTGTGGCCACGAATCGGCCCTGGCAGGCCTTAATGCAGCTGTCAGGCGTCCTGGTCCAGCGATGCGATTTCCCCGCTTCGTCACCGTCACCACCGAGATTATACAGCTTTTAAATGAGCTGCAGCCACGAGGAACGGCACCAGGGGAACGCCTGTCGCCGAGGCAACATGAGCCATGATTTGCCGTGCCATTAATCTCACCAGGGAGATCTGGGCCGATTTGTCCTCGCCAACAAATGAAGCTGTAAAACTTCTCCTCCGCCTGCATGTGTCTCTCTGGATGAATCTGGCTGACAGGAGCAGAACACCGCCCATCCTGAACCTGAAGGCTGCATCTGAGCGGCCAATGAGGAGCAGAGATCCATGCAGGAGGTCAACACTAACATTTCTGTTAGACGGATGGAAGGGAGGTAAATCTAAAAGCAAGGCAGGTAGGAATTCCGATTTAAATCCTGTGAGCGGTGACGAAGTTCACTGATCCTCGATGAAACCGTCTCCACATAAACTGAGCCAATGTGAAAACTAATACACTCCTGGAAATTCAAGTCTAAGCTGACACATATTCGCTCTATTCATTTTAATCACTGATGTTTGACTTCAGAATGGCTTCAGAAACTGCTGCACATGTGGGTGTTACACTGCAGGTGAGTTTTACTTTGGAGAGGTGCTGTGGTTTCTATAATGCACCCACAGGTATAATTGCAAAAAGACACAGGGCAGAATGATGTTTGCATCCATCATCCACGATACAAGATTTAGTCTGACAAACTATTCATTCTTCTTGACTGTAATGGAGAAATGTTCCTTCTTTCTTGTTTCAGGATAAAACAAACTGACACACGCAGATTTTAGTAATAGTTTCCTAAATGTTTCTGTGTTTTTATGCCTGCCACAGACTCCTAACTGGACGCAATGTGAACGAGTGAGCTGAGCAACGTCTCGCTGGTCAAACGCTTGCTCCGGCTCCATTGTAAAGTTTCTTTCATTTACTTCTTTTTTCTCAATTGTATCATGTTTTTGATTTAAATCTGTGAATTGAAACCTGGCCAGCAGCTAGATGTTAGCTACACTGCAACTATAACTGTCACTAAATGTCAGTTACTTTGACAGTTAGTGATAGTTAATCAGTATCACTTCTTATTAACGTCCAACCTATAAAATTAACAGTGGCTATGAATCGCATAAAATGATCATTCTAGCTAAGGAGATGACTTAAAAAAATTCCGGTAACTATGAATAAATAACTTTGACACTTATTCATTTAGGGGAAATCACAAAAAAAGGTCTGTCATCGATTTCTGTACATTAACGCTGCTCGTATTGTATCTGGTCATTTTTTCGCGCTTCATCCGTTAGAGTTTACTCGCTCGTTCTAAGGAAGAGGTGTAAGTAACTGGTTTTTATGGTTGTGGTTTTACAGTGTGCTTGCAGTCTCTTCTCACTGCTCCAGGCGTGTGTGTCGTCTCATCACAAGTTTGAAAACAGTCTCCTCTTTCTCAGGCCCCTTGCTTGGCCCTGAGGAGCTCCACAGAGAGTGTCTCAAGTGTTCCTGCTTTGTTTGTTTCCCCCTCCTCTGCCTCCTGTCATTAGGCAGCCGGCCAGCGATGGCGGCTGTTGTCTCGGCCAAACAGCATCAGCAGCATCAGCAGCTGCGACATGACTGCAGCCTGAGAGAGGAGAAGTTTTAATGGGAGGAAGAAAGGGGAAGTGGGTCGGCTCGCTACTCTAACTGGTCTCCTAGGCCTCCCAAACCCCGTTCTTCCTCCTGACTCTGCATCCAGCAAAGCATCATGGGAAGGATGGTCTATGGATTTTTGGTGCCCCAACGGGTTTGGTGTTTGTTGCCGCAGGGAGGGACGGCAGCAGCGATGGCGGGGGGGTTGTTGGGGTGTTAGTTGACCTCTGGGAGTTTTGTCCTACATCAGCTGCTGTTCCCGCTCATAAAAAAATCTCCATCCCACTTTTCTGTTGTTATTTTTCCTTCTTTTCTTTTTCCCTCTTCAAAAGTCAATTCCCCTGACTGAACGTTACACATGAGCTTTCTAAATGTGAATCCTCAATGTGGAAAATAAACAAGTAAATAAAATTAGATGCTGGGGGAAAATCTCTGAGCGCAATTCAAGCTTTTAAGAACAGATTTAAAAACTTTTAATTTAACATAAACAGAAAAGATGAGTAAAAGTTTAGTTTTTCTAAATATGTAGGCTGCAAATTACTTTAAAAAAGTCCCTACAACCTTCACAGCTTTCAGTCTGAAAAATTTAGCAGGTTTTGTTCTGTGTGTCATCCAGCTGTTTGCATAAATGTTCCTTATTTTGTTTGGTGTCTGTGTGGATTCTGATTCTATGTGGGATTCAATTTAGAACAAAATCAACAACACTATCAAATATTATTCAAGAACCACAACAGTGATTTTTCATGTTTTACTGCACGTAGAAGTCACGGGTACTTTACATTTTATTTAACTACTTTACACACCACTTTGATTTTATAGAAACTACTGTAGCTACTTGCATGATGTCAAAAATTACATATTACACTAATTTGCAGGTTTATTCTTAAATTTGCAGTCTATGAAAAAGAGGAAGTGTAATTTGCAGAATGTGTGAAGTCAAAGAGCACTGGTCTGTGATACAGTGAGTGGTGAAATTCAATCTGGAGTAAAGGCGGTGGAAGTGAAGCTTTGTCTCCATCAACTGATAATCAAACAGCAGCAGG
Source organism: Acanthurus reversus (assembly GCA_029823135.1). Classification (NCBI taxonomy): domain Eukaryota; kingdom Metazoa; phylum Chordata; class Actinopteri; order Acanthuriformes; family Acanthuridae; genus Acanthurus; species Acanthurus reversus. Next base: position 23,970,702 of record JAPXVT010000030.1, on the reverse strand, counting down.
TAGAAGATAAGAGATGCTGTGAAAAACTTTAATTTAATCTTGTGTTTGCAAAGACTCTGCAGGACCTTTTTCCATTTGTATTCAGCCATGACAAGTCACAGGAAATGAGGGTTTATTGGTCTGTGCTGTTTATCTTTCTGCGGATAAATGTTGGCGAGTTTAGATTCAACCACGAGATCCGTTTCATGTGCTGAATGAATCATAAAGGAACCATCAGCTGATACAAAGGAATAATCAACTGCACATTTAATGTTTATTTTTTCTGAAAGCTGCTGCTGATGACGGTTATTTTCTGCAGTAATTACTCTTGAACCACATGCTGCTGTGCATGTGTGCATTGAGATGTTTCCCTGTTGGTGAACCTCCGTACTTTTCAAGTCACAGTCTGTTTTTAAGTTGTGTCAAATGAATAAAAACATTAAAAAATATAACACTGTCTACTGTGCTTTTTAACTTTGCAAAAGTGCAGATATGGTCTATTAAGAGTTGCCTACACTTGTTTTCAACATTGTACCTGAATGCTAATTAGCTTGATGCTAATGATGCATCCTTCTTTAATTTCTCAAAAATCGCAAATACACACATACAGCTGTAAAAAAGTGATTGGTTGACTGATTAATAAAAGGTGCAATAATCTGTCCATTAGTTTTTGTGTGTTAATTCTCTCAAATTGTAAAAGTGTCGAATTGATCCTCCTGGATGTTGCTGCTGGCTTTGAGTTTTTCCAGGAGAACAAATGGGGGTGTCTGAAGCTTCAAAGAGTCCCCAGAAGGTACAAAGTCTGAACTTTTCCTGGACGTTGAGGTTACTTTAGCGGAAACAAATAGGCAGAGTGTTTGATCTAGAGAGCGTGAAGAGGTCTGTAATGTTTAGAGAGTTTACAGCAGTTTGATGAGCAGCCGGGTGGAGAGGAGAGAACAGAGGACGAGGCCTCAGGGACACAAAGCTGCTGCTGCCTCTGCTGCTGCTGGAAGTCAAGGGTCTTTATGTTTCTCTCACTTTTCCTGAGGCTAAATGAACGAGAGACTTCTACAAGAACACACCTGCAGCTTTTCTACTGAGTCTCCATCTTAAAAATGTTCGTATGTAGTCTAGTTTTTACCTGGATTCTCCGAGATCTTCACCTGTAAGTTGTTCTCAACGACAGTTGAGAGGCTTCACGTTAACTTAAACTAAAACAGCAGATTTCTCTGTTTGCCTACAGATGAATCAGCTGCTGAAAATAAAACTCACTGTAAATGGATTTTGCTGCAGCTGTAACAGAGTCGAATATTTATTCACACAAGCAATTAATCCAATTAAATAGCCCCAGTAACATCAGGGGGTTTTAGGGTCCCTGTGAGTCTGAGATCCCTAAAACTTTTCCCTACTGGTGATACAGCCTCGTACAGAGTCAGACCAGCATCACATCCCTCACAACCCTCTGACTTCCTGTCTGTGCCTCTCAGCTTCAAGCCCACTGCTTCCCAGAGAAGGAGTAAATCTTTAAAAACACCTCACAAATATATAGTTTCATTTTTTAAAAAGACTGCAAGGCATCTTGTGAAACACATGTTCTATAATTCACAGTATCACAAACCAACTGACGCACAGTAAGCATGAGGCTTTCAAGGGCCCCTGGGGGTCCTGGGCCCTGAGGCTGCTGCCCACTCTGCCCGGTCGATAATCCATCAGACCAGAGCTGCTCTCTGCCCTCAGTGGGTTTCCTGCATCCTGTTTCTGTCCTTCCAGGCGTTTTTGCATTTTGCACGGTGTTGTTGAAGGTGAAACCCCCTGAGCTCCACAAACTGAACCTCATGGCCGTTATTGTGCATCACCTGTAGGTAAAGTAACTGTACAGTCAGAATTATTGTTGTTATGAATTCAACAAATACCTCAAATTTGGACTTAAGTAGAGTACTTGAGTAAATTTAGTCAGTCACCTTTCACCACTTATTTCCATCACTTTTCATGAACAACAGAGAGCAGCAGCATTAAAGTCTTCCAGGACGACAACCTCATGTCAAGCCTTGACTGCATGTGCCACCAACAGCCTCCACACAAGTGGGAAAACCACATTTAAACATCCAGACTCACATCTCAAAAAGATATGAAACTGATGGTTTAAATACAAGTAATAAAAATGTGATTTTTTTTCCATCCTGGCTTGCTGTTTGTCTGAAAACTTAAAATGTTTAACTCTTATTAAAAACATCAATCAAAATCAGTTCACTCTGAGTGGAATCACGACAATTTTTAAGAGATCTTAACTGCTTGAGTCAAAACTAAATGTATGTGGGTGTTAATGTGCAACAGAAACTGTTTAACAGTAAAATCCTCCCCTCAGACCTCAATCGCTCCTCACAGGCGGCAGCCTCATCTGTGAGATGGAGTTAATTATGGTGAAAGTCGTGGAGGAAAGTCGGCAAAGCCGCAGCTCTCGGCTGCTTATCTGAGAGGTGTGAACAGGTATTTACTCTAGCTGGGAGAGACGCCAGCCCAACAGCTACCATGCTAACGCCGGATTAGCGGCGGGGCTCTGTCAGCCCGGTTTCACCGGGGGCCATGTCAGGAGCCGATCTGTCGCTGGTGTTAATGCGCAGGGAGACGGCGGCATCTCTGGATGCTAAATACTGCAGGTAAAGCCGTCCATGCTCTGAGATCAAACAGAGGTCCTGTGGTTTCCTTCATGGCAGATTTGACACTTTTAGGCTGTTTAACTTGTCCTACTGTTTCCGGATCAGTCACATTTATGATTTCACATCATTTATAAAAGAAATAACCCAATAATTCAGCATAAATTTTAACTAATGGCGATCTGTCCTGTGAGCAGTTTCAGTTCTGACACTGACACAATATAAAGATGTTAATGTCTTGTAGCCAAGAGATGTTCGAAACACAGCAAATAAAAGGGACATTTAGCACAACATGGGCAATTTAATTCATTTTATAGTGCCGTTCCAGCCACACAGGCTGATTTCAGTCGTCTTTAACATGTCTGCATTTATTCATTCTGGAGAAAACGCTTCCATTACTGTCTGAATTCCTGGACTTACAAACAAGTTTGTCCTCTGACACTCATATTCACTGACATTGTGTGCCACATTAAAGTCTTGCTGGACACATAAATACTAAAAATCTAACTTAATCTAACAGAAAACAAGGTTTATGTGATTGTAGCGGGAAAGTCATAAAAACCATCTTCATTTATCTATAACTGAATGTGTGATTCTTTCTGTATCTGCTGTCCACAGCTGAAAAGCTTCTTCTTCACTTCATGAAGCCTTGAGGCACCTGAATGCAGCATTACTGACACGTTGATAAATCTGCAGCCTGGGGGGTGGGGTGGTGGTGAAGTGCTGTTCGGACCAACTGACTGCCGGTTTACTGTGTTTGCTTCATTAGAGCACCTGAAAACCACATGAGGCTGCTGCAGTGGAACCACACACTCTTCTTCACACGAGTTTGATCAGTTATTTAGCTTTTTTAAGAGAGAGGTGTCGAGTTAGCAGGACTCAGTGTAGCCTCACAGTGGAACTAAATGATTTACTATTTTAGTACAACTCAATCAAATTACAGTTTGATGAAATTTTATCCTCAACATTTAAATGTGTTGATTCTGTTTTGTTGCCTTTAGTGAAGAACTGAGATAAGTGTATGTGTTATTTGAGCACATCTGGGTTAGTGACCTGATATCTCTTCTTGCACCAACATCTGGCCAGAAATTTTATATTTACAGAAGAAATATCAAACTAAAAACAACAGATAACTTATTTCTCACATTCAGGCTCCTCAGCGGAGAAAACCTTCAGATTCTGATCACCCTTAATACCCTTTAATTTATGAAAAACTTAGTCTTACTTAAAACTCAGGCTCAGATTTCCTATTAAAAAAAACAAACACCCTGTTTTGAACAAAAACATCATAAAGCGCAGAGGAAGAGATGCTGTGACTCTTCTTCTGTTTCTGCAGCCTGAAACTCTGCTGATGCAATAATCAGCTTTGGTTTACGTGATGGACAGACTTTAAATAATGTCTGTCTTTGTCAATCATGTGTCACCTTTACGAACAGCCTTCAATCACATCTCACTGACAGGAAGAATTAAGTGAAGAGGAAGGATGAGAGGAGCTGAAAATGAAATTTTGCTCAGTGATACTATCTTTGTCCTGTGAACACCATCGCTCTGCCGTTCCAACGGCTGATAAGAGTGACTCCTGCCTTTTAAAGAGGCAAAATATGAGCAGAATACAGCGACTTGACCACTCTTAATTCTTATTTTATCTGGCAGGAGTCGGGTTTGAATATTTGTGCGGCGCGGTTGCCTCTCTGTGTGTTTCTCTTTGCATGTTCGGGGCCTGTAAGTCGCGGCTGAGGTCTTTGTGGAGGATTTTGTTAAATTATACAGCAGCTGATAAAGCCACTCTGAGTATCTGCAGCTTAAAGAAGTTAAAGAAGAGAAAGAAGATGGACCGGAGAGCGAGGGATGGGGGGTTCGGAGCAGAGTTGACTTTGAAGAGCAGCTGGAAGATTCGTATAATCCACTCGGCAGATTTGGCGGCACAAAGAGAGGAGAGGAGGACGAATCCAGGCCGACTTAAAGCCTCGCTCCTCTTCTTCCTGCTCTCCCTTTCGCCGTTTTTCTCTTTCTTTCTTCTCCCGGCGCTGAAAGATGCTCTGTCAGCGTGATGTCGCTCCGTGATGAAGAGAGGTATTACCGAGGATTTCACCCACTCAAACAGAAAAAAATTACCTTAACAAGTCATTCAGTCCATTATTGAGCCCCGAAGACGACCGTCTCAGAAGGAGTGAGGAGAATCAGTTACAGGCTTCTGACGAAGTTTAAAGTCCCCGAAAACTCTTTCTGACATTTAATATGATGGACAAAAAAACCTAAATGTTAAAAGTTTAACGTTTAATAAGTTTGTGAGAATTTCAGTCTAAAACATTTAAAAAATTAACTAAAATTGTAAAAAATAAAACCCCAGAATTCTTCAAGAGTTCCAAAAAGCAACAGTTATGAGACATTTTGTCAAAGACATTCGTGTGTTTCAGAGATATTGAATAAAGTTAGCATGCTAACCAGTTAGCCCAGGACCCTCTTCTTGTAATACCACTTTGTACCTGAGGAGGCACTGTTACGTAGGGCCCATTCACACCTGGAACCCTGAACCACGGTGGGTGTGTTATTACATTTTACATATTTAGTCTGGTTACTTTCAGTTTCACACGGACTTTAAATGACAACCGTACGTCATGTCGTCATCAACTACGTAAGTTACGTGTCTGTGCTTTATACTGATTGGTTTGTTGGCGTCTGA
>JAPXVT010000030.1:23410015-23420424 GCA_029823135.1 Acanthurus reversus | reverse complement strand
CATTTTCTCGTCTCTGAAGTCTTTTCAGAGGACGTCCATTCATCTAGTGTCAATTTCACTCACTGAATTCCACAGAAGAACTCAGGAACTCTTCAGACTGTAACTCGCAGGCTGAACGGTACAGCGATTAGTAATATTATTGATTTACTTCAGTGTTAGTCAAATAACATGAGTGTGTTGTCACATTATGCTGCTGTCAGTGTTTAAGTTTCTATTTGTTTTTCTTGGTCCAATTATCCTCAGATCTGCCTCAGATGGGACTCATTTGTTGTCATAGGTCTGTTTCACTTTAGGTCCTGTGAAGATCTTTAACTTCTGAGCTCTGATATTCATTTTGATTGCTTGTATCTGTGATCTATTATTTACAAGAAATAGAGGAATTAAAAAGGATGGTATTAGGAAGACATTTTCACTCCTGTTTTGCTCTTTAGACTACACATACCTCTGATGTCTAACTTGCATCAGGCCTGATCTTCTTCCTGTTCTCCTCATCGTAGAGCAAGCTCCAGGCAACCTCAGTAACCCCCCCATGACCGGCAAAGCCGTGACCTCATTTCAGTGTGGAGGAGGCGCAGGAGTAATCCCAGAATGCTTGTTCCATCCCTTCCCTCCTCCTCGTGGCCTGAGTGCTGTGTTTAATACACAGGGTTGACTTTGATAAAGCGCACTGTGGAAACGGCCGCCTCTACAACGCTGCTCGATTCATGATCTGCCGAGTTAGCAAAAGCTACAGGGTGGGCCTTCGAAGACCGACTGGAAAAAAAAAAAAAAAGGTAAAAAGAGAATAGATTCTGAGATGGAGAGACTGAGCAGCTGCTGTATTTCTACATCTCAGAGATGAGCTTCAGGAGGAGCCGATGAAGAAGCAAAGAGGTGTGTGTTTGTGTGTGTGTGTGTGTGTGTGTTACATCCACTCATGTTTCCATCCAATGAAACATTGAATCTGTAGATGTTTTTTGTCTTATTTTCCAGATAAGCCTGGTGCCGGTTTATTTTTCTTATAAGTCTGATATTATCTTCTTCCTTTATGCCACAGAATTCTGTTGTTGTCCATTAATGAGGCACTGTTGTGCCGGCTAACATGTTCCTTCATCGAACCTGAACACACACACTGTTATTTTTTAATTCAGTCACACACACACCATCCTGCTACCACAAATACTCACTAGAGCACCTAATATGGATTAATACACTACTGAAAATAGTCCCCCACAAAATCACCACCTTCTGTTTGATTAACATATGGAGCATTTTTTTTAAGGTTATGTCTTCAAGAACCAATGAGCTTTCAGCTGAGCTGAGAGTCACAGACAGGACCTCTGAAAATACTGAGAGATTGGGATTTGATGACAAAAGATAAAATATAGAATATTTCCAGCCTTATACATTATTTTATTTTATTTATGTACATGTGTATTTATTTTTTCATTTATTTATTATTTACTTAGTTAGTTTCACTATTTGGTGCATGGCATTATAATGCCTGATGCTACTTTTTGCACTATGCAAAGAATCTTCCAGGTGTATGTAACTTCATATTGCACTATTTATTGTGGAAAACTAAGTTATAAAATGTCAATGTAGTTATATAACCTGACAAAAAAATGACAAACTCGGGAGTAATGCTCAGTTGATGAAAAGAACCAGTGTTACACACTGTTGCATCATGGTTATTGTAGGATACTGAGTTCCTTGATCAATACAAGGAATTAGACTTTTGAATATCTCAGCCTCTCCTGCTTCGATCTTGGACATTTTTGATGTATCATGAGTGCTTCATGGAATTACTAAAATGCTGCAATAACACTCTTTTCATGCAATCTCTCCCTTTTCAAAGTACTCATAAAATATATTTTTAAAAAAATCAATACTATCATTAGGCTTTCACATCCACTGATTAGCGACATTGCGGTAAATGATCTCATACTCAGACAAATTGACAGTCATGCATACCTTAAACAGAACGACAAAGTCCTGCATTTAGAAAATCCTGAATAAAGTTTATCACAGAAAAGAGAGAAATATGGGAACATATTTCTTATATTGGTGAAAAATCACATCAGTTTCATGTGGTTTCTCTGGTGATGAATCACGTGTGATTTTCCATCCTAATTTAAGATGTTTTTGTTGTTGTTGTTGTTTTCCAGGATGCAGAATAGCGTGATGCATTTCTACTCAATTTTATTCTTTCACCTTTACCCTAAAATTATTTATATATATTTTTTGTTCTGATATTAAATTGTTAAACTTAGTTAAACTGTTGTCAATATCTTTTGTGAACCAGTTTGGATTAACTCTGAAATGTGTTGTACAAATAAAGTTACGCTGTCCTGCTGGAATGGGACTGTGTTATTACTTCTCTCTCTCTGTATAGTTTGGTTTCATCTATTTATGTTATTCATTTTTTCTGCCTTTGTCAGACAGTGAATTTTATGGTTGTATCGTCTCGCGAATTGCCCCCTCATTTACCATATTTCTAATTATATTCAATTTTAGCCTTTTATTATTTTCCCGCTGCAGTGACACCGTCTCCCTGTGGAGATCAATAAAGTTTCATCTAATCTGAACCTGATGAAACTGTGTCAGACTCAGCGAGGAGCTCTCGTTGCTTTATTTAGTGCAGATTTTAAATTGAGTTTGGTGCTGTGATCCCGCTGCTTTGATATTAAGACTGACGGACTTTTACGATTCTTTGTCTCAGATGTGACGTTACACCAGCTATTTTCATTAAACTCTCACTCTACATGTTTCATGCTGAGGGTGTGTAGTGCAAAATACCAAAATAAAATTGTCTGTCTTAATTTTTTTTTTAACTCTATTTCAATTGATATTAGAAATACTAATACTTCATAATGGTGCATACTGACCCAAGACTAAGGTTGAAATTGAGTATTCCTCGATATGTAATTAGAAGAAAGTGATGCAAATATTATTTTATAAAAAATAAGCTATACTAAAAACAGGCGGTCTGCACCCTTTAAATTTAAAGGAGCTTTACAGATTAACTGAAAGTATTATTGTCTTTGAACTTGGCGGTTTAACTTCTGATTTGGCTAATTGAGGCATTGGTGTTAGGTACCCAGTGACATCATGTGGGTGTGGTTAAAGGCTACAGGAGTACACCTATCAGAGAGGTGTGGTCATAGGTGTAAAACCATCAGCCAGGCGGGGCAGCAAAGAAAAAAATTCTGGTTCATTTTTAGCTTTGAAAACTGTAGTTTGACATTTTCAAAGTCAACTTTCAAGGTTTTTATGGAACTCTCAAACCACAAAATATCATTTTCACCTTCGACAGAAGACCACAGCGGGAAGAAAAAGTCCCAACAGAAAAGCCAGAAATTTGATCAGTAAATTCAAGCGAAGTCTGCTTTAACAATCTCTTACATATTTCTTGGAATTTTGACCCAAAAGTGATGCTATTTGAACTGTTCCCCTAGAAAGCGAGAATATTAAAGCTAGTTGTCATGGCAATCTGAGCAACAGTTTGATGTATTTTTCTAATTTTCAAATAAACTTTCAACGTGTAAGACTGTGCATTCGCATGTTCGTATATGTGTGTGTGCTCATACATAATCACAGCAATAAATATATCCCCATCATCCAAGGCTACATTAACACAGTGTTAACAAGCTCTATGACTCGAGAACCAAGAAATAAAATCCATGATGAGGTGAAATAGACTATAAAAAATACATTAAAAGCAGCATAAATTAACCAGGAGGGGGAAAAAATGTGTATGTGTGTATGTGTGTATGACTGTGTATGTGAGCACATCACACAGCGGCTCCTTGCTGTGTGATGTCCCAGAATTCCTGGCGGCGGCAGCTCTCGATGATAGTTATATTAAGGAGGAACTGTTGCAGGAGGACTCCGCCGCCGCCGCCGTCTCCCATATTTTGTGTAATAGAATGTAACTAGCATCATTATTTTTTCATCACAGCCCTCCCACAACTGTCTTCCACATCTAGGAACATCACTTCCCTCTCAGCTCCATCCCTCGCTGTTCCTTCCTCACTCTGCGAGTCAATTAAAGAGCACAAGATAAAATGAGCGGAAGAAAGAAAAACAGGCTGTGGCAGCTCACTCGGGGCCCGGCGGCAGATTCTGAGGCTCCGCGCTGCTCGGCTCCGGGCTGACATCTTGGATCTGCTGATGTTAAAGACAAGAGGGGGAAAAAAAGGCATGATGAGGCTGAAGCTGAAGCCTCGGTTCCACAGTTTGGAGATTTATTTATTCATATTCAGTTTTCCACACTGGGCCTGCTGGGACGGACACATACAGTAATCATCTTTTTGCATAAAGGGGAGAAGCAAAACGTCAATCTGTTCAAACACGACCGTCGCGTGAATTAGGAGTGTGGTCAATTAAGATGAGTATTTCTTGTTTTGCCAGCATGTTTGTAGCTTCACACACAGCATGGAAACACTCAAAAGAGAGAGAAAGACAGAGAGAAAGGAGGTGCTGAAGTGACAGAAAACTGTTAAAAGGGTTTACAAACAGCAAATCTTCCTCAACGGAGATTTTAACTTTGATTATGAGACAAACACCAAGGTCAGATGACCATCAGTAACTGGCGGTTACGGTTGTAAGAACTGAAAAACAGTGATCAAAGTGTGTGATTATTGGAAAAGTGGAGGTGGAAGGATGAGCAAAGTTGGTTTTGTTTATTTTGTTTCTTTCTATTTGACATGAAGTGTTTTTCTGCTGCGCTCTCACTCAAATGTGGACCAATTAAGAAAAAAAAAAAAAAAATGTTCTCACCATCAGTTCAACACAAAAACAAGAAGGAAAGGGATCTGTGCTGAAAAATACTGACACTGAATTCCAGCGCTGAATTTTCTTTTTAGCTTTTTATCAGCATGAAGCTCACAGTTACCTGCATAATTCTGTTTTTTAGTTGCAGGTGGTAACACAGCACTCAAACTGTGCATTGACCTGATGAAACTCAATAACAAGAAATTTTACACTTTTAAAAAGTGTCTTTCTGGACCAGAGCAAGTAAAATCAATCCCCATGCTTTAAAGAAATACATCAGCTCTGAATGATGATAAAGACCTTTGGTTAGAAAATTCTCTCAAAAATTCACAGCAGTGGTTGCATCACTGTGTTGTCATTACCCGTCGACATCGCGGAGACTTTTTGATTTTACCTTCAGAAACAGGTCAGGGTCTCCGCCAGGTGAAGGTCTGCTCGTGTCACGTAATCCCGCTCACAGATGAGACCCTCAGATGCCTGCGGCCTATTTTCTGCTCCCTGCTCATCGTGATTGCCTCTGAAAGATCAATCAGTGCTTCGCCGCGGCGCTCTGCTTTCTCCTCGCAGACACGCATCACATAAATAAACTCAAATTACTGGACGCAACGTCCGTTTTCTGGCTTGTCTTCTTTCCCCGGAGAAAGCCGGAAAAAGATGGTCAATGTTTCATAATCGCTCCATTTGAGCAAGTTCACACCATTTTCTCGGATACAAAGGGCTGTGATTGTGCTCTGACAAACATCGCCGCCCATTTCCAAGACAAATACTTGTGTTTTCTTCATATTTCTGAGGTAATGGAGAGAAAGCACAGAGCATTAGCTGCAGCTCACAGTCTGTATACAGTCCTATTAAAGCTCCAGCCTTTTCTTTTTACTTCTTTCACACATCCACTTTGTCCTAAACCACTCAGATATTACACCTATCAGAAAGCCATTTCAAACATTTGGCTTCTGTAGACTGTTGTGCTTTATGCCATTAGTTTAGTCAACGGCCCTCATAGTGGAAAATAAAGCTTTCTAACTGAGGAAGTCAACACATGTACACATAAAGTACAAACACTGTTTTCTTATCATCATGCTGATCCAAGAGTTCTGGTGAAATGATCAGAACACCTTTCTCTTTTAGGATACATTTCTCTCTCTGATTAGTCATTTCTGTGATTCAAACATTTTCTCCCTTCAAATTAAGAATTTGTACCTTCTCCTTTATAATTTTATGCCCTTAAATTACTTGCCAGCGCAGCGCTGCAGCCAAAGACGCTTGAATGAATCAACATTGTGATTTAACAGCCAAATCCTGAAACACATTCATGGATCCCCATCAAGGATCCAAATAAAGCGAGAGAAGAAATGAAGGACATCCATCTCACAGGGGACATATCAAATTAATGTGTGAAAATAAAGTTCAGGAGATCACTGGAAAATTATTTTGCTTTGAAAATATAAAATTATCAGACAACCAAACTTTAATCATGTTCTGACTGACATTTTAGAGGCTCCACTGTCTTAAAAAAGAAAGAAGGCACTAATATAAGCTTAATATCTGAAAATGCATCTACATGTTATCAAAATTCTAAACTTAATTAAGTGCAGCAGCTTCATTATAGGTGAGGAGGAGGAGGGTTTGTTACCTGAGTTGTGACTAATCTGACTGAATCATCATTTAAACTTGACAAAACAACAAAACACTTAAAGCACAAAACCTCATAACAGCATCTGTCTAAAGCTTTAAGATCCCAACATCACAGCAACAATGAATTCATGACAGGCTGCAGACAAACCAGAAGAGTAAAGGATGAATATAAAACAAGCAAGAAGAATCTTCGCATTTATTCCACGTAGGCTAGAATTTTTTATTAAAACTAAATCTGACTTTTTAAGGATAAAATGAACAAAAAGAGTAGAATTGAAGGTCGGACAACAGCAAATACTCTTATATGGAAAAAAAATAAACTTCTTTGTAATCTTTTTAATTAAATCATTGATTTAAATCTAATTTAAATATTCAATTATATCAGTTTAGAATTTGCACATTCCCCAAATCAAGCTATAATACCATCATGTTATTATGTGTTTCTTTAATTAAATGATTTGGTCTACCCCAATTATTGTTACTTATTATACTGATTGTTTATTATTATTATTATTATTATTATTATTATTATTATTATTATTATTATTATTAGCTATTAGTTTTTTCACACTCACATTACCGTTCTGCTTTTATAAACCAAAGCTTATGTTTTAATATTCTGTGTTTATTCAGTGTCTGTATCTAAAATAGCCCAAGTTCTCCAGTGATAAACTAGAAAATTAAACCATTTACATAACAGGTCATATTATAATGTACTGTCTGATGCACTGTTAATTTTTTTTCACAAAACATATAAGCAATAAAGAAGAACAAATATGAGTGTTTTGAAAGGCAAGCGTCTTAATGAAATGGAGTGAGCCAAATAACAGATTGAGCTTTTAAGTATGATTAATAAATTGGATCTAAAGCAAGACTGTTTAAAAACAAAATAAGTCTGTTCGTGATGAAAACAGAACTTCACATCACTCCACAGTCGATTTTAACACATTAAGTTTGGATTTTTTTTCCTGCAATCGTCCTGAAACATAGTTAATGAAATGAAATGCTATTTTAAACTGCATGTTAAAATATTGTATTTCGCTCTGAGCCGTGAGGCCGTAGTTCAATCTGTGTAAATCACTAATAGACTTCGTTGGTCTTTTCGTCTTCATCTGCCTCAGTTATCTCATCTGCTCTGACTTCTCACTCTCCTCTTTAACCTACATAAGAAAATTAAAATCCTATAATTATCTTCAATTAACAGAAAGAGGGACATGCAGTGATTAAGGAAATCAAGTTCAGGGACTATTTTCATTATCTGAGTTCCTCCCTCCCCACCGTCCCCAACCCCCCACCCCCCTTTTTTAATGTTCACCTTTAAGCTCGATGAACTGATTTTAATTAACTTTTTTTTTCCCCTCTTTTGTTTCTAAGCTAGTTGGAGAAATGCCGTCTGTCAGTGTGCCAGCGTTGGGCCGCAGGTAAATAGTTCCGGAGCAGGTCAACAGACAAAAGACGAGCTGCTTTGGCTGCTGAAGAGAAAAACAGACAGGATGCATTTGTGCTTTAATCTTAAATCAGATACAAAACCATGTGCAATTAAGGGGCCATGCTTATTATTATTTGAGGACTTTTATTTCCTTTCAATCTTGGAATCAACTTTGCTTCAACAGAACTCCTCAAACGGAGCTTCATATCCTGCCAACCCTGATGTCTCAGACTTCAGAGTCTCAGGAGCTCGTCTGTGCATCATAAGCCTCTTTCAAACATGCATGTGTTCCCGTAAACATGGCAGCTCTGCACATCGTTCCAACGTCTGAATAAGCCCCAAGTCACTTCCCTGTAATCTGACTTGGTGGGACAAAACGTAACATGGACGTGACATTTCTGCAACATGTCCAACATGACACAAGTCTGAACAGAATTTCAGTCTGAATGTGATGCAACATGAATCAGCCTTTTCTAAAATTCTGCTTTAATGCATGAATATAAGTGTATGGGGTTTAAAATTGCAGTCTGAGGTCGATTTTTGTAGAAGATAGGAGCGATCTCTGCTAATGCTAAGGAGTCAAAATAGACTGGTGCGGTCCTTTAAAGGATAAGTTCGCTTTTTTGGTACATTAAGCCTCATAATAACGATATTTACGATAATATACGATGTTCTACAGCATTATTATGACAACTGGCGCAGTCCTGAGAGCTGGAGCTCGTTGTCAACATCACTCCTAGCTGAAAACAGCGGAGAGGCATGAGCACTTGGACAATCCGTCAAAAAATACAATAAACACTTTTAAAACTTTTAAAAGGCATGAAACTTGATGAATATTTAGTGATGTCATTCCATGTACCGACATTAAAACATGAAGCTAAACACATATAGATACCCAAAAGTGGCTCTTTCCGCTGCTTCACAAAACAAACAAACAGCAGTTTCTGGGTTGTTTATCCGTGTTTGGCTTCGTATTTTAATGTCGGTGTGTGAGAGGACACCACTAAACATTTGATGAGTTTCACGTCTTTTAAAACAAGTGTTTATTGTATTTTTCGACGGATTGTCGGAGTGCACGCCCTCCACTGTTGTTTTTAGCTTGTGGTGATGTCAGCAAGGAGCTGCAGCTCCCAGGACTGCCCTGTTGTTAGAATAATGCTGTGGAACATCATATATAATTGTACAAATCCTTATTATAAGGCTTAATGTGCAAAGAATGAACTTCACCCTTAGCTAATCACTTAAACGCAAAGTAACCTGATTATTTCTTAACAGTGAGCAACAGGAATTCATAGTTCAGTCCGTCCTACATTAATTCATGCTGTAACCCATCATGACTCTTGTGTTAGTTATGCAATGATTCAACATGTGTTTTGTGTCCTTTTTCTAAAGTGTTACCAAAAACAGCAATTGCTTAATGCAGCTTTGAAAAACCACAGTGAGCAGAAAGTGAAGCTGCAGAGAAGCTTTACAAATATCTTTTTAATGAGTTATAATTAGAGCTGAAGTTTTCCCTTTTTCTCTTTCTCTCTCTCTTCTCTCTGTGGTCCACCACCAGACAAGCTCCACTGAACATTCCCCTTCCTCTCTGTCCTCTCTCTCTCTTTGTCAGCCCCTCTCTCTTGAATGAGTGTGATGGGGTGATAAACACGGAATAACTGGTGCTAGACAGGCTCTCATTACAGCCATTCAACCACAGGCATCTTTATTTACACGTCCTGTGTGAGCAATGTCAGAGAGGCAAATGTTAGGCCAGATAACAGAAGGTAAGATGAGGAAGCACCAAGGCCACAAATACACAGTATTTGGGGATGGTGAGGGCAATAAAGGGAACTAAGGGTTGAGTTAACATGTTGTCATGGCACACATGCAAACAGAAACACTTTGAGTGCTTAAATTTAATCCATCAGTAACAGGAATATCGGATTAAACTACCTAAAAAGTTGAACAACTTTGATGCTGATGTCAACTGAAAATCTTTTATTGTAATGAACCCGAGGAGATAAAAATCTTAAGTTAGGAAGCTTGCGCAATTCTCTTGACGGTATACAACAGTTTCCCATAATGGCTCAGTTTGTGGATGCATGTTTTGTTTACAGTTGCTTTCAACTGCACATAATTTTCCCATGTGGAAGAGATGCATGGGTTCTCTTTCCCACACTCCTCTAAACTTGTCATGACTCAGACAGACAGCGTGAATGTTTCTCATCTCAGTGCAGCAGCTCGCCAACTTTGCCATAAAGATACAGTCATGACCAGAGCTAATGTGTGCCCTCAGTCATAAATGCTCTGATAGTCAAATGTGATGAAAATGTGAGTTTAAACTAATCACATGAAAATGGCTGCACTCTTAATGCATAATTCACTCACAGAGAGTGCTCAGTGAGACTGTCCTCAATAGAAGTTTTGCCTCTGATAAAAGTATTTCAGTTTTGTTCTGTTTAACTTTTAATAAAGTCTTTCCACGCTCACAGGCTTCCACCCTGCTCTTTCCTGCTCTCTCTGTAGCTTTAAATGTGACTATATCTTAGCTCAATTCCCTAGTGAGAAGAGTTTTGGGGAGTTTTTTACCTTAAAAGGCCATGTGGAGTGG
>JAPXVT010000030.1:23353161-23363934 GCA_029823135.1 Acanthurus reversus | reverse complement strand
CTTAGTGGTTAGCACTGTCGCCTCATAGCAAGAATGTCCTGAGTTCGATTCCCGGCTGGGGTAGGGCCTTTCCATGAGGAGTTTGCATGTTTTCCACATGTTTGTATGGGTTTTCCCCACCGTCACAACATGTCTATAGGTCCAGCTCCAGTCATGACGGAGGTACTGCTGCGCTGTAGCCGCCCACCACTCCTCAGGGATGGGTTAAATGCAGTGACCAACTTTTACTGTACGCTGTATATGTGAACAACAAAGTACCTTAACCTTTACCACTCAAACCAGCACAGCTGTGAAATACAGCTCTGTGCTTGTGTGGTAACATGGACTGTCTAAGCACTAGTTGATTGTATATTAACCTCTAAAAACTTATGTTGTGAGAATATTTAATCAGTAATGCTAACTGGTATTATGTCAATACGTTTGTTTTTAAATAAGCTGCTCATCTATTGGCCTTGACCGTGTGAGGTTACCGGATTTAAGGACCACACAATGTGAGAATCCATCTTTCCTAAAGGCCTCAAGTTCTGTGCTTGTTGCTACAGTTTAGATCAATCAGCCACTGAGAAACCATTGGCAGCTGTGGGCAGGCGTGGTTTGGGTGGTGCAACAGTGTAGCTGCTGTAGCAGCAGTTACTTCAGAAGTGAAGAGTATTTCTTGACTGAAAGAAGGGCAAAGAACAACAATGCAGGGCTTTCTCCACTGTTTCCATTCTATTACCTCACATAGTTTGTTGATCATTCTGATCGGTTGAAGTTGGATGGTGATAAACACATGGTTTTCCAAAGTTGCAGCACCTTCCAGTTTCCATGGATGGCTTCCTAGGTGGCTCTCTGTAACAAACATCTGTCAGGTTATGTTCTTCTGAAACTTTAGCGAGATATCTCAACAACGAAAAGCCAGATTTTCCAGACTGTGGATATTAATGTTCCCCTGGAGGATGATGTCATTGATTCCCCTCCTGATCTTTCTTCAACACCACCAGGACAGTTTTTCCGCATTTTCCTTAAAGTTGGATTCTTAACAACGTAAAATATCTCCACAAAAATTGGTGGAATTTATGGAATTAACAACAAATTTTCATATTCCCCTGAAGATAAAGTACAAAAAAATTGGTGACTCGACAACCTCTCCTCCTCTCTTGCCAGTAGGTTAATTTTGATGCTTTTGCCTTATCTCAAGACATGTCGAAATCCAAGCAACAGCTTGCCATGAAGTTCACTGATCAAACTGCTGCTCCCAAGAGGATGAACCACTTTTTCTCTAGCACTACATTCAGGACAAACTTCACCCTTAAACTTGAACAACCTCTAAGACTTAAAGAAAATGTTTGCACTGTGTTAGGGAATGTACCAGAGATGTCAATTTTTAGTATTTTATTTATTCAAGTGAGTTTGGCAATTCTGCAGAAAGATTGCTGATTGAGTCTCATTCACAGGTCGTCAAATACTGACGCTTCAGGCTGGTGGTTGGACTGACACTCAACCATCGATAATCTTTCAACGCTCATTTACGTCCCCTTAAATTGTTTGTTCTATGAAATGTCCAACAAAATTTAAGAAAAATGTTAGTAATTATTGTAAGACAAGAGAATGATTTAATATGTTTTGTCAGAGAAAAATTGTTTAAAAAAATGTGCAACTTACATAGGCAGCTGCTTTTCAAATAGCTGCAGCTGAAAGCAAATAATGTTTTAAAATTTTGCTTGATTTAAAAACTTAAATAATTTGATAGATTTTCAAAACTGGTCTAGATTGTGGATACAATAGTAGTACAGTGAAGCTAATAGGACGTCTATTTGACATGTAAGAAGGTCACTGGTGGAAAAGTCATTTCAGTATCCGAAAATGGGAATGTCATCGTTATGCATGAAAACTAAATGTGAATGTTGTTTTTTTTTGTTTGTTTTTTTTGATAGTTCTCTGTGAGAACAAATTTAACCGTCACACACTATCATGTTAAGTTTTCATGTCATGGTATACTACTGACAAAGGCATTGATAATATGATTGGTACTTGGATACTCAGCGTTTGCTGATCAACTGAAGCACTTTGAACTCAGATTTCTTTCTGTACTGAATAAGTGGTATCGGTGCACCTTGAACATCACAACATCAAGTGTGTTGTTGAGGAGAGGGGAAAAAAACAAAAGTCTTGTGTTTGTAACTCGGCACCGTCGGTGATGCTCAAGAGTCCAGGTTCCTGCAGTGTTACGGCGAACGCCGCGGCGCCGTTTCTCTGTACATGCAAAGGTTTTTAGTCCATCAATCTGACGTTACATGAAGATCTCCGGACATTACGACAGCCACGGATCCACACGTACAACAACAGCAGAGTCCTCTTTCACTGTTTGTATTTACAGCTCTGTACACTGAAAAAAGACCTCTTTACGGCAAGAAAATAAACAGACCTGAAAAAGTTCTCAACAACAACGGAGACTGGAAAACAGCTGCGTGTCTGTAAACGTCTCACATTGACGACAAGCTGCTCCTGATAAAAACGAGGCTGGTTGATTTGATGCAACTCAGCTCAAAAATGTATTTCCCGGAGGCTTCAAAGTTGACAGAGAAAAATGATGAAAGAAAAACAATATCAAACAAATCCAAATCCAAAAATCAGGATACATAGCATTACACAGTATACTTAAGTAGGATTTACAAGATGTACTTTTCCTTCTCCCCCCGAAGGTGTTTTTTCTTTTTCTGTTCCAACATAGCCTAAAGCAATGCACAAAAATCCAACTCAAATACGTGAGTAGCTAAATAGTTTCCCATTAAATTATCACAACAATGTGGTGTATTTTACATTCCTTCCGCAGCAGCAGGAGCCGCGTGTTTTCTTCAATTGATTTTAATTAATTCTATTTTACATTTGATTGGTTTCTGGGGGGGGTGACGGCGGTGGCAGTGGGCGAGGTGGGCGAGGGTCTAAAGCCTTGTCGGTGGATGCAGTTATAAAAAGGAAGAAGGGGAGTCGGTGCTGCGGCACAGCGACTAATAGGCACAGGGGGCGGCAGTGAGGGGGTGGGACAGGCGGTGGCGAGCAGCAACAGGGGATGACGAGAAGTGAAGGGAGGGGGTTGGGGGTTTTAAGGTGGAGAGCGGCGCCCTCACAGGTAGATCTCCCTCTTGGAGGTCTGGCCGGTCGGAGTGGTGGCAGAGTGGTACTCCACTGCCTGGCTCAGTGGAATCTCCTCCAGCCCACAGTCTTTACCGGATGAGTCTCCGCCCCCCGGGTAGGCACTGCTGTAGGGCGTCATGAACCTCATGCTGGCCACTTTGGAACTGCTTCCACCACTGCTGCCTGTCCCACGCTCCTCCGTCGTCAGGGGCTTGGGGCTGCCGTTGGCCATCAGCTGCTCTTGCCCATCCATCTCCTGGTAAGGCACAAAGGTGGAGAGCTTGGGGGCATTCTTGGACACCTTGCGGTTGGGGGAGGGCTGGCCGGGCATCCAGCAGGAATCGGAATGGCCAAACTCGGTGCACTCGTGGGTGCAGTTACCGGTCATGGCGACGTCTGGAAGAGGTCTGAGGTCTGCAAAGTGAAAGACAAAGAAAAGATGAGTAATGTTGAAACTACAACAGCGGATGAATGAATGAATGAATGGATGAAGAAGTCTGAGATGGAAACGAAACTGATTTATAGAGATCCTTCAGTGAAGAGGAAGACCTCCATAACAAGGCAGGAAACCTGCCACATGGATATAGTAAAAAAGTTCCTTTGGCTAACACTTTCCAATATTCACTCTCTTTTAGCTCTTGTTTGGTCTCCTGCAACTCTAGAGAAAAATATCTGTCACTCTAGCTGCATGATGTTCAGCTTTCTTCCCCAGTGAGTCTCTAAATTTGTCTCTCTACTGTTAAAGACGCAAACTGCTGAGTAAAGCCTCAGTTACATTGTGGTTTAATACATATGGAAAAATGGAACATGGACCAAATTGGACAGACTGCTTCTGCACAATGACAAAGATTGTTTTGGCCATCCAGAGGCA
Source organism: Acanthurus reversus (assembly GCA_029823135.1). Taxonomy (NCBI): domain Eukaryota; kingdom Metazoa; phylum Chordata; class Actinopteri; order Acanthuriformes; family Acanthuridae; genus Acanthurus; species Acanthurus reversus. The sequence continues at coordinate 23,359,946 of JAPXVT010000030.1, read as the reverse complement.
GTTTGCTTTTTGTTAAATGGGTGAAGAAAGTACAGATGGATTATGGCAGTTGCATTGCTAATTTATGATAGAATCCCCATGTATTCTCTTTATATTAATGCCCAACTGTCATGCCATAATTATTCATGTCATAATTTTTTACTTCTTCTCTTCTCAGAATAATTTTTCATCTCTGTTTGCTGCCAGGAACTGAAGTGTCTACAAGCACTTCTGTCTTTTATTTTATCTGTTTTTCTTTCCTCTCTTGCCTGTCTTTGTATTGATATTTATGATGTTTGTGTGATGTCTCGCGTATGGGTGCTTGTTTGTGCTCCCTGTCTGCAGTACGATTTCCTTGGAGATAATAATGTTAAGAGTTGAAGTTTATTATAAATGAAACTGTATTTGACAAAAGACAGATTAGAGTTTCCAGTCAAAGATTTGGGTTTAAGATTTTTTGTACTGTATATGTTGTTTTTGTCCTCTAAAAACCAACAAACCGCACAGTGTCACAGTTCAGCTACATGCTGGCTTGCAAGAGCGGAGATGTCATTATCCTTTTATCCACACACACACACACACACACACACACATCTTTGCATTTGAAGGAAATTAATTAAGCCGCGTGTGTATTTTTAAAGTCAGTAATAGTTCAGGAACGTCGCTTGGTTTCTCACTGAAAGACGTAATCCACGAATCAAACCGCGGCTGCTGAGCGTGAAACAGGATCAGCTGATTTAAAGAGGGAAAAAAAATACACGCTCAGATTCGTTAAAGCGTTAATTATGTTGCACAAACAACCAATTAAGGTAAAAATAACGCCACTGTAACTGCTTTTTTCTCTACCTGCGAGAAATGACAGGATGAAAGACGACAGATATAGAAGATGTCAAAAGAATCAATTAATTTCTGTCTTTTCTTTTTCAACGTAATTACAAATAATGAGGTTGGGATTTTTCTCCTCTTTTATCTTTACTTTTCTTGTGCTTTTTTATGTTTTTAATTTTAATCCTGAGCCTCTGAGACAAGCAGAAAGACAGACAGACGCTGACGGACAGACGGATGAGGGCTGAGTTCACATTTAAAAAAATCACAGCTCAGAATGGAGAAAGGTCAGAGATGGAAGCAGAAATATCAATGCGTATGCAGAAAGTAACCTTTCTTCTGTGCGTGACATTAGATCGTTCTTTGATACTGGAAGCTGGAGGCCGGAGGGGAGCGGAGGGGGTGCCGGCTCTCCTGGGGAATGGCGCTTATTTCCCAAAATGCCCTCTGCTTCATGCATAATTTAAATTCATTGCCTCCTTTTTGCAAAAGGAGCTACAGTCGGCTTTTCTGTCTGTTTGCGGCTTGATGTGTACATTCTAATCCCGGGGAGTGCTGAGTTGCAGCCACGCTCCTTCGTCTTTTTCTCCCTCCTTCCCCTCCCCATATTCTCACGCCCGACGCTGCCGTGGATTTTAGTTTTTAAGCACTTCCCATGCAAAAGCAAGGTGCTTGCAAAAATGTTAAGTCATGTGCGAGTGGCTGCTGAGTTCAGAGCGGCTGTTTAATAAGTGCTTTGCCTCTGAACGTCGTGTCAGCAGGAGGCTTATAGAGCACGGACGCTCTCAGAGCTGCACGGTTCAACACACTCACAGCTGAACAACAAGAGAGAAAGAACTCAGCAGCCGAGTACAGACGGACAGAGGCCTGTAGGAGAACTTTGTTGAACAAAACTAAGACATCTGGCCTTTGACTTTATGTCGATAAATGCTACTGGAAACGGTTTCATCTGGTTTCTACAAAACTGGCCACCAGCAGTGGTGTCAGTTTAACATTTTGTTGGCACAGTTCCAAAGCATTTACTGGATTTAAAGTCGCCATTTTGTCAGATCTGTGACCGGGCAAATATTGACAGCCATCTGTTTTATGCTCTCCCAATGCACTGTGGGAGTAACATTAATAGATACTCAGCTTTTCATGCTACACATTTTGTGACTGCAGTTTGGAATTTGAGATATTAAACTAGATTCAGATAGGTGTTGTGAACTCTATAATGAGACTTAATGTTTCACTGTTTTTTTTCTAGCAACGGCCACATATATTGTGAGAATCTACTCCTGTGAACCCAGTGTTTGTGTTATTAATTTTTACCACCTCTCAACTGCTTATGGTATCATCTTTGATTTTAAATTGGTATCATTAAATTTGTTGAGTTTTGCTGATACTGTTGGCACATTTGCTTTAGTAAACTTGTCAAAAAGGCTGATTAGTAGGCCTATAATCACAAAAAGAGCCCTGCCTAGATTCAAACTGTTTCATGTTGATGACCCCGCCTGATTAAATTCCACAGAAAATCTGTTAATCTGTCTAAGATAAAGAAAGCTTGACAACTACTGATCAGGTTCCCATGATATTTGGTATTTTAGTATTCTTGGTCTCCAGGCAAGCCAGAAAAAACTGATTTACTGGATGACACCTGGTATGTGCTCAGTAGTTAAGAAAACAAAAGTATGATCGGACCAATAAGGCAAAAACTCTTTCACTTAAAATCTTGAGGGCCAGTTTTGAAAAGGTTCCCTTTGTCAAAATCCATTTTTTAGAGTTTTTTAGTTTCGTTGTACCAACATGCAGAGTAAGATCTTGCTGCATGTTCTAAAATGAATCTGTCTATTTAGTTTTCACATTTTGAATAGGGGACAGCTGATATTCCAGCACAATCAAAGAGTGGGATGAGTGAGGGGGTAAATTGGGCCATATGGGACACTCTGGACCATGTTTTTTGTGACCCTTAGGTCTTTTCCTCTCATCAGGCCGCTTTAAAACTCAGTTCAGTTCAAAGAAAACAACCTCACTTGGAGAAAAACTGCTTCATTCTGAGGGCAATGTATTTTGAAAGTGCATCAGAAAGCATCTAAAGGTTCAGAATGTGTCATGTCAACCACCTTACTTTGTATTTTCTGAATATCCGTCCTCATTGTGCTCACACAGTTCACTTACAGCTCCTCCTGAAAGACTCAACGCGCCGTCTGTTTATGCCTGCCACTTCTACGAGCTCCCTGACTCTTGTCAGAGTGGAGTGTCTTTCTCAGGGGAGCCATCTTTGAACAGGTGATGTTTACGAGTACAAGAGGAGGTAAACAAGAAGCTAACCTTCTGTTCAGTCACTCCTGTAGAGGCACGATGTGATCAAACTGTTGCTTCAGTTACAACCTGTCTGCTTTACGCCTCATCTCAAGGAAAGAAAGAAGCATGCAGGTCATGTGATATGTGTGTAACATACGCACACTTAGACTGTACAAATATGATAAATAACAACAAAATATCATGTATAAATGTACCAAGTCTTTTCTCGCTTATTTTTCATGTTAGTATTTATGGTCTTGTTGTGAGCTAATTACATAATTATGAGCTTGTATGACATGAATCTGAGCAAGAAAACTACCGATAACCAATCATTCCTTCTGTTTGGACATTTTTTCCCAATATTCAAGGATTAAATTACATTTACATGATTGTATGAACTGGCTGTATGTTATTACCTGAATATAAACATGACTTATGACTCAGAATATAACAGTAACTCATTTAAGAAAACAAATGGACCCAGTCTGAGTGTGACCCTGCATTCAGGTCCGCCATATGTAGCTCTAATCACAGGATTTAGCGGCATGCTGATGGGGGTCGTGTTTGTCCTAATTAAGCACAATAACTAATTGGCTCTGGTTTGAGATGGAGCTAATTGGGGAGCACGACTGGAGGAAGCGTTTGGGCGGTTAGGGTGGGTTGCGGCTACGATGTAAGATCAATAACGGTTTTGGCTAATAAGGCCTTCCTCTGGTGGTGGACACGAGTGGGTTGCCTCTGCCGCTGCTCCCCTCCAGCCCAGATCATCATCAAAGGAGATGTGCGGACTGATCAGATGCTGATGAAGCATGATAACAAAGCAGTGTTGCTGCTCATTAGTGACCGAGGCACAAACATCACCATCATCTGAGAACTCTGTCACCTCAGGGCCGAAGCAGACATGCAATGGACAGTTACTACAGACTTTGATTTAAAGTGTTCTCTAATTTACATCATTGTTCATGGGTTTGGTATCTTGCTGTGTTTTCTTCTGTTTTTTGTGCTGTTCTGAACTATATTTTCTATTGTTTCCTGTAGGACAAAGATGATTAAGGTAGTCTGTACATCAACATTTTGCTCCAGAGTGAGATACCTCAACAACACCTGACAAATGGGTCTCAAATATTCATGAATTTTAAAAAGGTGTTAGTATTTTCTGTAAGCTTTGTGATAAATCAAAGGCTCAGCAGGGGACGCCACAGTCGGGTCAGTGGACCAGATGCTGTCCAACACCTCAAACCACTCTGTCATTTTTTTGTTATTTTGCTCATCTGTATACGTGCAGCCACTGGTGAAAGTAGGCCGGTATGGTCCGGTACTGTGTACCACCAAAAGATTCTCTGGCGGTACGCAGTACTGTAAAGAGGGGGAAGGAGCTACCTGTAGAAACCCACATTCAAAATTGTCACGGTTGCACTTTTAGCAAGAAAACACATTTGCTAACGTTATTATATCTTAAAAAACACGTGATCTCCATATCAATGGCTTCAAAGTCATTCTGAACCATGCATGCTGTGTTTTGATCCGTGCTGGACAGAGCCCAGCTGCCTTTCATTAGTTAAGGTTAGTGCGAGTTACTGCTAACATGCTGCAGCTGACTGATATCCAGCGCTGTGGGGTTTTGGCAGGCAGAAGTTTGTTGCAAAATCTCCCAAGTAAAACGTGTAGCAGAATAAGATGTGATGTTTCATGATATTCTGTTTTATTCCAGCAACACAGACAGCAGCTCAGACAAGCTGTGTGTGAGGTGACGATCAGGGACTCAGGGAATCAGGGACGGTACGCTATTGTGTACTTTTACTTCCTAAACACACTGTGAAAGGGTGCACTGGATTTTTCGTTCTGGGACATTTGGTTTCTTCCATGCCCAAACCACAGACGTTAATAATGCTGTTTGCACCTGGAAAGGACGATTAATAAATGAATCCAACAAAATTCGTAGTTGGCAGACATACTGTCAACATGTTCTGAATATCAGCTGTCATAGACACATTTAGTCATAATTTTTAAGTCAAAAAAAGCAGAGACATTTTACTCATAATTATTTGTTCTCTCATTTAATTATGTGACCCTTGTATGCCTGAAAGTCCAAAGACAGAGACCCATTTACTTTTTCAGGGTTAAATCAAATTAAGCTGTTATAAATAACACAAAACAACCCTCACCCTAAAACAAAACAAGTTATGGGTTATGCACTATGTCAAGTGTTTCTAAGTTCTTTCTACTCCATACAGGTATTAAAATATAAGAGTTGAACCGTTGAACAATATGAAGCAATAAAAGTTGTGGTAGTAGTACCAGCAAGAATTTACAGCTACTTTCACTCCTGCACGCAGCCCAGTGTTCGGGAAAATTACAACCACACTCGGGCAATTTTGTTAAAATGCACCGCCAATGTCAAACTTAAGCACATGCATGAATTAGTGGTCCTTAATAAATTTCACTTGCCTTACTTAAATCATACCTTAAACAAAACTGAGTTCCTTTCACAGCTTTCACCTAACCTTGACTTAGACACAGTTGCTTTGCTAAGCTATTGTAGAAAATGTTGTCGTTGGACTTGAAAACTGGAGTTGGGATTGATCCAGCAGCAGAGGAAAAGAGCTTTAAGAACAGCTGACTCATCAGAATATTTGGCGGATTTCACATTGGTGGGTGTGACAAACACTGCAGCGTTATGGGGACACTATGAGGGCTTTGAACTGGTGATGTTTCATTAACTACAGAGAGCCACATGGTGGATGTGGCAGCAGCATTGGTTGGTGATTTTGAGTTTCTCATCAGTACTTAAGGGTAGTTTGAAAAGTTGTGCAGTAACCCCAGGAGGAGGGAATGCTATCGCTCGTGCTCTCCACAGCCCCCTCGTCGAGGCTCGGCAGCTGCTCTGTCAGAGGGCCGTAACGCTGAATTCAAGGTTGCCTCTATTAGTCAAGGCTATTTAAAATGGAGTAGCCCTCCTGAGTGTCTTCCCCCCGAAGCCCTTATCTGCACTCCTGAGTTCCAGTTAACCCCGGGGACCCTCGCTCGCCCTGACGGCCTCTCTCTCTGCATAATACACTCCGCTACCTTGGTCACCATTTTCCGGTCAAACTAATTAGATTTCAGAGTTCCCGCTTGGGAAGATGTCAGTGGTATGAAATGAAAATAATTTCCAGATGAGTATCTGACATTTTACGCTGTCGACTAGAGTAAAGAGCCCAGGCGGATTGGCTCCCTCTTTCCCTTTTTTTTCCTCCTCCACCTCCTCTTCTTCTTCTTCTTTTCCGCTCCATCACTTTAGTCGCAGAGATATGCTAAATCCTCGCGCTTCCCTTCTCTCTGCTCAGTCCTGGGTGATAAATGGAAGCGAATGTACACAAAAGAGAGCTTCTCTTTTTTCTGCTTCTGCTTGAAGTGTTAATGTGTTTAATTACTTTGAAGCTGGGTTTGTGTGTGTGTGTGTGTTCGTGTTGCAGTTAAAGCTACAGCAGGAAAACCTTCAATTAATGCCTTTTCTCTGTCGATGACAATGGCTCCAATTTATCTTAAAGAAACAATAGAGGAGTGAGAGGAGGTGCAACGGCTCTGAACGCTCAAAGACGTCCAGGAGAAAGCAAATGACATGCTGCCGCTTCCCCCGCTGCAATCAGCGGCGACGCCAACAGCCCACACACACCAGGATACCTTCGTGTTTGAGACATGCGACTGCCTCCTCTGCA
>JAPXVT010000030.1:23198708-23208749 GCA_029823135.1 Acanthurus reversus | reverse complement strand
ATTTGAAAATTGCCTCAAAGAATTGTCCTATAGCATTCCACCCCCAGATTGGTATGTGCTCTATACCACTCACCAGCTGCCACATCATATACTGTGCGGCGCCTTGACACACACACACACATACACACACACACACACACACACACACACACACACAGACATACACACGGTTGCTTTTGATGTGCTATCACTTTCCATCCCAGTGTATGTGATGGATGAAAGGGTCAATGCAGAAAGAACATTCACCTTGACTCAGATCTTTAGAGCTACATTGAGTCAGACCTCAGCATACTCTGTTGAGTGATGTTCACTTAAGTGCCAGTGTGTGTGTTTGCGTATATGCGTGTATGCAAGACGTGTGTGCGTGTGTGAGAGGGAGAGGGAGAGAGAGAGATTGTGGCATTTGACTGTGTGCATGTTTGTGTTCACCAAAGATCAGACAACATGTCTGGACAAATTTACCAAATGGAAGTAAAGTCTTACTGTCCTGTCATGTGCTCACATGAGGCCGGCACATTAGACATTACGTCTCATTACTTCATGTAGACTCTTTGGCTGTCAGCAGCACTCATACGTAAGTCCAGGTTAAGGGATCAGACTCATCGATGTTTGCTCATATCTGTCATGTCCTGTTAAGAGTCCACATATGAACATGATGTAGGTCATACGTGAGGAGAGAGAGGATCAGCGACAGCCTAAAGGAAAAAAAACTGTACTAAACAGATACAAGATCAGGAGAAAAATGGGAGAAAATGCTGAAGATGGTAAAGGTTGGGAAATAAGATGTGTAAGAGTGGAGGGAGGATTAGAAAGCAGGGAATTATATAGATTTCAATTATGCTATAGATTCTGCTCAGTGATCCAGTTACACTTCTTAATCAATTGCTATTGTGATTCAACTGGGAACATACAGATTTAAAAGCAAGTAAAAAGAAACTGTGCGTCTATGAGAGTGTTTATCCTGCTGTTCTGTCATGCCATTTATACACAAACAGAATAAAAGAAAAATGTGGTTTTACGAGGAGTTGTGTGCTGTAAGTATTTGCCGACCAACAGTCAGAGTATTCACAGTGAGGTTACCAGATTTGGTACTATTGTGCACAGATCTTTACTTCATCTGACAACCTGCATCACAGCCAGACACGCTGAACAAAAGTATTGGGTGGATTGGTAAACTGATAAAGAAATAGTCAAAGCGTGAACATAACTCCCCTTAAAACCAATCGTTTGTCGTACATTTCTCTTTGTGGTTAGTTTAAAGAAATAAGATATAATGTGGTTATTAGTAATCTTTAATTGTGCTGCTATGCAGATTTTTGGACAAAGCCATGCTAGCTGTTTCCTGCTTCAAGTCTTTGTGCTGAGCTAAGCTAACTGCCTTCTTCCTCTAGCCTGGGGGTTAATGAACAGACCTGAGAGTGAAACTGATCTTCCCGTCTAAGTCAAAGAAAAGAAGTCATGTTTCTTTTTTTGGCTGCTCTCCTTTTCTTTGGGAGTCATCACAGCGGATCATCTGCTCACTGGCAGACCAGACACTACCAATCCCGTCATTGAGATCCGCATAATTTGATTTGGCATAAGCTTTTAATGACAGATGCCCTTCCTGCTGCAACCATTTCCCACTTTATCTGGGCTTGGGACTGGCAATTAGGCTTTTGCATCCCCAGCGGCTGGGGAGCCACACAGCGTTCAGTGTCTAACTCAAGGACTCTTGACATGTGGACATATTGGAAGGTGAGGATCAAACCGCAGACCCTCTGTTCAGTAGTCAAACCATTTTGAAAATGTTGAACTATTTTTTCATGAACAAAATAAGTTTTTGTCCACTCAAAATCTCTGTTTGGTGCTCTTACGACCAAGCAGAGGACTGACTGGTCATCAGGTAAGGCTGCCACTTACTCTTTCTTTTCTCTTACAGAGGTTCATTAGATCGTACTATTACTATTTTTACAAAAAAAAAAAAAGTGAGTGTATTCACTTTGTTTGAACACAGATAAACCCACAAAAAATAGGTGAATGACTCCTTTCAAACTGCCCGTGGATAAATCTGTCTTTCTGTTTTTTATTCTGCGTATCATGGTCGACATCAACAGTGTGCCGGAGAACAGGGAACGGTAGCATCATGGAGGCCAATGACAAGGTTACAGCAGTACTATATTATATATTTTCCTTTATTTTCTCTTTCAAACTCAGTGTTGACTGAAAGATGTTCAAGCACTGCTTGAGTGGAGACGAATTAACCCACATCTCCTCCTGAGAGTGCATGGAGGACCTATGTATCCCTTTTTTCTTTGTTTGTTTTTTAATCCGTTCCTCCAGGGTTTCCTGCTTTTTTTGTTTTTGTTAAAATGCTTTGGATAACAGATTGGGAGAGGATGTGACACATGGATCCTTAAATGACCAAAAATGGCCAAGGGAAGGATGAGGACTGTGGCAAAGATTACGAAGAAATTACAGAAATTACAGACGTGACAACAAGCCCTCAGGGCCTCCATGATAGTTGCTGTTAATATAGCGATGTTGTCAAAGCATCAGGGGTAAAAATGATTATGTCCACGCATTGTGTTTCCACAACTGCAGCTCGGAGCTGGAGCCTATAAACACCTGTGACTCCTGCAGAGTCATTTGACCTGGGAATGACTTCTGATTGTACCCTTTCCCACTAAAGCAAAAGCCAGATGTTAACAGGTGTTCGTGGGGATTTTTGTCTTGTGTGAAAGGGGTATTAGTGGAAACTAGGGCTGCAGCTAACAACTATTTTCATTATGGATTAATCCGCCAATTATTTTAACTATTAATCTATTGTATTTTATTCCATTAAATGTAAAAAAAATGCAAAAAAAAAAAAAAAAAAAAATTCTCTTCAGCGTGGAGGACCAAAGGTTTAATGTCTTCAAAAAGGGCGTGACTTCAGCTCTGTTATCCTGAAAACAACACAGGACACACTATAATCTTGTTGTGAGGAACCAGTTTTCTGATGGAAAAGCTTTTGTGTTTAAAGTAGCTGCAAGTTGATTTGTAACCACTGACTAATCTTGTTTAACTTGTTATTTTCTTGTGCAGCTCTTCTGTCTTTGCTCCTTTTTTTCTAGTTACAACCAAAACAAAACATTTGCCATGCTGGATTAGATTAGCACACAATCATCTGTCCATCCAGACTTTTACGTTTAACTACTGATGCAATACCTGCTGCTGTATAAACAGACAGAGCTTGTGAAGGCTCTAGATTGGAAACATATCAAACGTAGCATTAAAGTGTTTTTTTCTCATTCTGCACACATTTCTAATTCTGGGCTGTTTGAAAGTCGATGTCATCATCTCAGCTCTCCTTTCAGCTGTCTGATGGGCTCAGCGGATGTTTTTCAGGCTAAAAGCAAGGAAAAAAAAGTTAGTGAGATTTAGTCTGGCTTTGTGAGGCTCGAGAAAAAAGCAGGAAGGAGACGGATGCCTTATAGTATTAGAGACAAATCTGCTCCACCGTGTGGATCAACCAAGTTTCATCTGATCTCTCCTGACAGCGAGACACCAGAGACGGACATGATGGCCAGCAGGATCATCAGACATCTGGCTCTATCACGGAGTACCAGACGCAGGGAAATGACCTCACATCCTGCTTAGCTAAAGTCTAAGTCAAATTTTTATAAATGTTCAATATTCGGACGATCCATCATTAGGAAAACACACACACAACATAAACTGGCCCTCAGGGCGATGATGCACACTAATCTGGCTTCGGCTGCTGTAACAACTCAATTCACCCCAAAAATAAATCTTTTTTGAGGGTTATACACTAGAACACTTTCATTTATGTTAGGCATAAGTCGTTGTCATGGTTGACTGTGCAATTGCACCAACAAAGAAACTGAGACTTTTAAAAAGAAAGCAAAAAAAAAATGAAATAAACAAACCGCTGCATAAAATCAATTTCAGTTTAATTAAACTTCATTAAATCCTCAAGCTCGGACTCTGAGCAGCTACGAGCAAAATGCCGTAGAGTCTTTCTGCATTAAGCTGCTGATATCTTACTAACTGGCATAACTACGGCTCTGGACAAAATTCCACTTTACAGTTTCATGTGTTTTGTAATTGTGGTTGAATTGAATTACATCTTATTCAAATATAATAATAATGCACTGAAATTATGGATTGTTGTTTTGTGTTTATGAGCCAGCAGGAAGTGAATATCAGCTGGGATTTTGCCGCTTTTTGGCTTTTTAAGAAACTTTAGGTGGATCATTCTAAGGTACAAAGATTTCTGTAGTCATTTGATAATTCGACCAAACCTTTGGGAGATCCTTTGATAATTATTTACAAACCAAAGATATTAATTTAAAGGAGTAAATAAAGAAAATATAATATAAAAATATATTGACCTGAGGATGTTCTCATCATTCAGGACTCAGTGCAGTATTTGCTGTGACCTTTGACCCCTCCACCAGCCACTGCTGCTTGTTGACTGATCGTGGATGTGAAGGTGACTCTGCTGATATTAAAGCTCGACACCTGAGCGGACTGAAATCTCTCTATCCAGAGCGGCAGGTGCTCATTTTTCATCTGTTCAGACAGACGAGAGGAGGAGGAAGTGTGTTCTGATGGACACCGCCACTTCCTCTTAGAGGATGAAGAGGGGGGTGAGAACGGTGAGGTGAGGGGGGTTGATGGTGGATCAGGTTCAGACATGATGTCCGACGGCAAGCGGCTGATTTTATCGACTGCTCGACATGAAGCGAGGATCGAACGGTGGCTAAATATAGATGCAGGACAGAGAAGGACAGGCTGAATGTGTATGTGTATGTATATGTAAGTGTGTGTGTGTGTGTGTGTGTGTGTGTGCGCTCAGGAACATAAGGCTGCGCCTCTGGCTCTTGGAAACATTTACATTAAAACTATCACCGACATTGTTAGCTTAGCAATGCTAATGCTGCCGTCATTAGCAAAGCTAACTCTGGTGCTCCCAAAGATATATTGCATATATGTTAGATGTATGTGATATGGAAGGATGAGATGAGCAAGAGTCATATGGTTGGGATGTGCATGTGGATGATCATTGTTACTTTTAAAAATGGGGGTAAAAATTGAACAGATTTTTGACTGGGGGACCGTGTTGACATTTCTCACTGTTTCCGAATTTTTATAAACCTACATAGTTAATTGATTAATGTAGAATATTGTCGGCAGAATAACCAGATGAAAATAATTATAAGTTGCACTTCTACGAAACAGTTCAAAATGAGCTCCACCTCAACAGTAAAATCCCAAATGGATTGAGATGAGGATGGACTTCAGGTTGGGAAAAGCCAAAGTAGCATCATTTTGACATTTTGAGCCCATTTTCTACCCAAGTAACTTTAATCATGTTAAAAGTTTATCTGACTGGTAAAGAAAAGCTCAAATTTCTGTATTCTTCTCCTTTCAACAGCCACTTTTGTTGGACACATGGCCTTGTTTGTCTCTATTGCGTCTCCTAGTGAAGAGGGATGAAGAGGAGGAAGTAAAGTGCTCTCCTGCCTCTTCATCGTCCTCCTCCACCTGCTGCTTTCCTCTTTCTTTTCTTAAATTAGACTCACAGTCAAATGCAAATGGATCCACAGAGCAGACAGAGGACAGACAGGACATTTACATGAAAATATATCAATCCCCTTTTTAAAAATCAACTGTTTATAGACTGTTTATAGTTTTAAGATTGATTTTATATCAGTCAGACAGTGTGTTTTAATATAAATTATTTGGCCCTTTTGGTTTTTTTTAGTTTTTTTTTAATGGTATTATGTTTTTTAACATGAAATCTTAGTCAAAAAATCAGTTAACCTGTCAGATAAATGTAGTTGAGATAAAAGTATATTACCCACTAAAATGTAGTTGAGTGAATGAATGATACAAGTGGCATTTACTTAAAGTTGTTTTTCTTTACTTTGCACCACTGCTGTAAACGAACTACACACATGGAGTCAGAGCCAAATGGAAGAGGAAGATGAAGTTGAGGAAGAGGAGGCGGAGGCGGAGTCACCAGCTCTCCTCCTGAGCAGCCTGTTGAGAAACAAATGACTTAAGCCACAAAAGGAAACCATTTGGATGAAAGGGTAGGTGAAGTGGCAGGGCGTGGGGGTGGGGAGGGTAGTTGAATGTCTGAAGAGGAGGATGTGGTGAAGCAGGAGCAGAAGGGGCGATAATAATGGAGCTAAGGGTGGTGGTGGAGGTGTAGGAGGAGGGGTGATGTGTCAGACAGTGGAGGTCAGAATGAAACCAGCATGTGGTCTGAACTGGACAGACTGGATGTGGGTTTATTTTTGCATGTCAAATGAATGTAATTTTAAAGGATTATCTGCATAAGAAACTGCCTCACTATTGTTTTTACTGTTTAAAATGTTAGTTTTTTGTCCTTAAAGCACCAATTATGAGTCAGATCATGTTTCTTCTCACTTGGTATTTTATGTTAATGCAAAAAGAAAATATAAGAAATTACAAAAGAAAACAATTTTAGCGGTGCAGTGTGAAACTCTCTCGTCTGACACCTGTTCATATCTCAGATGTGTATTTTGAAGGTGCACATTGTTGGTTTCATTGCATCTTTTGTTTCATGAGTGACACAAAGAGCTGTGATTTGACTGTTCAACAAACTGTGTTCCTGTCATGTTGCGAAACTATTGTTGCTGTTCAGATTGCGGCTTTGTCACTTTCTGTCCTCACACATTCTGCTCAAATATTCAGATCAGTCGCAGCCTGTCAGAGCGCTCCAAACGGTGCAAAATTCAACAGAAAAATGGCATCTTTGTGACCAAGAAGAAGAATTTGGCACATTGATCACACAGTATGTGCTGACAACACAAACTGGTCAACTCTCTGCTTGTGGACGCCATATTTTGAGTCATGTTGCTCTAATTGTGATTCATAAGCCCCTCCCTTTGGCAGGGGACGCCATTAAAAGAGCAGACCTGCTGTTTGGTGCTCGCGGCACCAAATTAAACAAGAGTAAAGCTCATTCGATCTGGTCTGGGAAATCACTGCCAGGCGGGGACGGTGGGGTGTGCGAGCTACACGCTGCACACTGCAGGAGAGAGAGAGAGAGAGAGAGGAGAGATGGTGCGCTTAGTCAGAAGAGACAGAAACCAACCTCTGACTGACAACTCAGACACACAGCCATGTGTGCATGTGTGTGTGTTTGTCTTGTAAATCCCACATATCCACTGTCAGGAGCTCAGAAACAGCCAACCAGTCAACGGACAACACTTGCAGCAGCGCCAGTTTGACTCTCTCTGATGACCCACATCTCCAGTAGCTTCACCAGCTGTATTTCTTGTAATCCTAAAATTTGCCACAGTCTGTGAGCTGATTTGGGGATTTGAGGCTGTTAACAAAAAACTGGGAGATTCTGTATGGTTCAAAAATGTGTGGACACTTTCCTGGACTTTTGGTCTGGATGCGTTTGTCCTGGTTTGGTTCCCTTCGTTCTAATAAAGAAAGATCTTACAGCAGACAGTAAGTTTACATGCACACTTGAGTCAAGCTACAGTTATAGCTCGAATAGGCCGTTTAATTAGGCTACTGTCCTTGTCCTAGCATACATGTGCTGAGGGAGAATCAATTTATTGCACAGCTGCACTACGGCAGGCGTCGATATGCCCCGTTCAGCTGGTTGCTATTGGACTTCTTATCAGCCAAACAAGCTACAAAGAAGATAGCAAGCAGCTAAGGGAATCCGATATCGAAAGGTGAAAACAACTTTACAGTAAGGCCTGGCCGATATGGGAGTTTTGAGGCCGATATCGATATTAGGCAATAAGAAAATTTCGACATCCGACATGTCGACCAATATAGTATATGCAATATTTTGAATGTGGTTATTAAATGTGTGACAAAGATACATAATGGAGGCAGGATCTTTAACAGTTAATCAGTGTACATTTGACTAATTACAATTAAATAATAGACAATCTACATTATTACACCAAATTAAATTACTAGTCCAAACATTTTTTCCAGCCTGAAAAAACAGTTTTAATATTGGCACCTTTTGGAGAACATATAAGCTGATAGCAATATATCTGCAACAGGCTAATATTGGCTAATAATATCAGCAAACCGATATATTGAAAAATATAAATTTGATGCACACTTTTCCTCCTGCTAATGGGATTCTTGTCTTTGTCAGGGCTTTCTTTCTCTATGCTGTTCGAGTTCCAGGTCAAAGACCACCGCGGGTCAATCATGCGCCAAACGCAGGTTCGGTTGAGGCGTATACATACAGGAGCAATTCGACTCCAGATCACATTATCTGGGTGTGTAAGCTCGACTTTGAGAAAATACGACCTTGTATGATTTCAGTTGGACAAACGTGTTTACATGTATTTTAAAAGTCCAGCTTTAGCCAGACTATCACAATAAATCAATTTCTCTAACGTCATGTAAATGTACTGAGTCATATTTTGGATAAGAGTGTGAATGTCACACACAGCATTAACCATCAGGATGAGGAAGAGACTGGGAACATACTGATGGGTAGAAAACACACTCAGGTCTTTTTTCCTTAGAAAGATACTCAAACAAGGAACATTTTAAGTCACTTTTTGGCAACTAAGATGATTTATCCATAGAGGATTAACTAGACATTAGTCACAATGAGACAGCAAAATGTTGGTGTACCAATGTCAACATGTAGACCAAGACAAAAATATATGGACATCTTCATTCACATTGTTTTGTGTATGCTTGTTTGCAGCTCCTTTTTATGGGCTATTCTTTGATATTTTCAACAACAATGTCCTGCTAAATGTCATGGCAGCAGTTTCAGTAAACAAATGTGTTCAAAACTCTGCAGCCAGGTTAAAAAAAAAAGAAGAAAAATCTACTGAAAGCTTGAAACCAGAGGAGCTGAGTTGTTCAATTATGATAAAGGGCGACCATGGCATGTAACATTCTCACAAATGACTGTAATGTTCAAGTGTCCACATATTCTTGACCGAGCAGAATTAGAGACATCTTTTAAACAATTTTGTGAACTTTTAAATAAAGATTGTATTAATACCTACACTAATACCTTATACCTAATACCTGCTGTTCTATTTCAAATATGTCGATCTGACTTCTCTTTATTACTCTTTCACTATTTTTTAATTATTTTCAAATTGTCTTGGCAGTGTTGCCTCCAAAATGCTTTAATCCTGCCTCAGTTATGTAAAGCACTTTTGTTATTCTTAAAATCATCTTAAAACCTGAACACTAGACACCCTACGAGACTAATATTTGCTGGATAGAATTTTAATCAGCTCGCCTGTGAATTCACGGTTTAGATCAGTGCTGCATGCTCACTGTAACAGCACCACTGTCTCGCCACTTCACCCCTGGCCCCGTCTGTCTGCCGCCTGCTGACCTCTGACCTCCACCACAGACAGGAATCCGTCACCGCCAGCCGACCACCGAGCCGAAGCGTGACCTTTAACCCTGTCACCTTCCACCACCTCATTAGTGCATGTATCAGTGGGATGTGAAGGGGAAACTGCGCGCGCGTGTGTGGGTGTGTGTGTTGTGTGTGTGAAGGCTGAGATCATGACATTACAAAGAAAACACAAAGTACATCAGACAGTCAGAGGTCAGCACAGTCTGCTGACGTCTGTGTCTCCTTAACGTCTCAGAAAGCCGTCACTGCGTCGTTAACACCTCATTAAGAACAAATAATGTACACTTTTCATCACTGAGGACCATTTTCTAATTGTGTGGTTGGTGTTCAGTCTGATTTTATTTGTTCCAGACGACCATTAGTGTCAGTTTATTTCAGTCTGTTATGAAAATTAACTTGCGCAGACGTCCACGTTAAAATTCATTTGGCCTGATTGTCCATATTTTTCATTTATTATTCATAACTGCCCCACACATATGAAATGTCTTTGTTTTTATGAAGAAATATTTTAGCCACGTGTGTCTTCGTTTGGCTGATTAAAGCCAAATTAAGTAGCAGAGACTCATACAAACAGTGAAGAGTGAAGAAAGGCACGGCACACACACATGCAGAAAAAAACTAGTTCATGCATTTGTTACTTCCAGGCT
>JAPXVT010000030.1:23176454-23186593 GCA_029823135.1 Acanthurus reversus | reverse complement strand
AATATAAAAAAATCAAATATATGTAATTGATCAATTACATATATTTCAATTTCATTTCTAGTTGATGCAGAAAGATTATGAGGAAGAGTGGCAGGCAAAGAGAATAACATCGAAAGCTACTAGAGGATAATATGAATATTCTTTCTTTGTTTCTCCACAGTGCTGTAGGGCAAAATAGAATGCTGACAAAACTATTATACTACTATATTATATGATAAAAGTACTATGGGAAAATAATTAGTATTCATTATTCCTTGTTACTTTGAGGCTATATTAAAGAAAACTGCTGTATTTGAATCACTGCTTTGACCAGTAACTTGTCATAGGTGTTTTAACACCTCAGTGTAACTTGATCAGTTTCCTCCCATTTTCTTGTTTTGTCAAATTTGTTTGTCAAATAAAAACAGAATGGTTTGACACGATAACCAACAGGTGAAAGGTCAAACAGGGATGTCTTCCTCTGACCTCTGGGTCAGGGAGGGAACAGGTCAAACAGCAGCTCAGGTTCAACACAGGTGTTAAAAGCTGTCAGAAGATCCAGCAGCACGTCACGCTGCAGATGATTACTTAACATAATGAGACGATTACACTCAGTACAACTCACCTCTAATGTCCACACACACACGCACACACACACACACACTGCCTGAGCAGCAGTGGAGGCAGTTAAGTGTTTCTCTGAGGCGTTTAGGGACTCTCTGCCTCTTCGAGCTGTCAGAAGCAAAACTGAATGATGGACGATGATTGGCTATGGCTGCCAAGCGTTCGCGCAAACACACACACACACACACACACACACACACAGAGTCAAACACACCAGCTTTCCTGAAGCTGCTGGTGAAAAATTCAGTGCAATGCTCAGTAAAGGCAGCTCATCTGCCTCAAGACATTTACACCTCATTTTGCCAATTTAGTGTGGCATTCCTTCTCCAGTCCAACACACACACACACACACACAGAGACCCACACACTTACACATCCAGTAAAGATAGTTAATTCCTGCCTCGATGCACTATGCCATGCTAAACCTACTCAGTAGTTCCCGAAGGCAGCCCTCATACCAAAGCTAATTGCTAGGCTTAAGTATATACAGCACACACACATGCAGAGACATACACCCACAGCCTTGCGCCAGTTTTTATGTGTATTAATGTTGTGTGAAGCAGCAGGACAATTAATTAGGTATATTATAGTCAACAGCATGCAGACATAATGTCCAAACCCCTACAGCAAGCCTAGTTGACCCACACTAACCTGTAAAACAAGCAATTCATATGCTAACCTACTAGAAAATCAACCAACCAGCTAACTGATGTGCAGCTTGCAAGAGAAATCACACTTGCTAGCTTACTCATATCTAACATGCTAACCTACTCACTAACCTGATAGCCAACTAACAACTAGTATTAAACAGATTAACCTTTGACTAAACCAGCAAACTAGATGGATGACCATGTAGCGTGGTAACTCATTTGTTAACAAACCAACTTATTTGGTAACTGAAAAGTTTATGTGCAAACTAATGACCTTATACATTTACACCTGACATTATCACTGGAGGGCTGGTTTACCTGCTAATTAGCTCCTCTAAAATCTCAACTGCCCGCTAACATGTCAGATAACCAAGTTAACATAAGATGCTAACAAGCAAACCAACCTGCTGACCAACTAGTGACAACTAACTTCCTTACAAGATTTATCACTTGCTAACCAATATACTACCTGTGCCTAACCACCTCATCTGCTAACTAACCAGCCAAACTCCCAGCTAACTAGCATGCTTAAAGGCCAACTAACATGGTAACCAGTATGCTAACAAGCAACTTAACAAATTAAAATGGGCCAATTCAAAATGGAAAGTGCTCGAATTAGAGTAACATTTTGGTAGAGGTTTGCTGTTGAAGTGATTCAAAATATCAGTGCCGGCCTACTGGATCTGTTTTGGAGCAGATCTTAGCTCACTCATTGACTGATTCTGTACGTCCTGGTTAAGGTGGCCATCAGTAAGCTAAGATCTGACCGAGTGGAACAGGAGGTGGACTTACAAATCATTCATTTGTAGTTTTTATGTCAGGGTTTCCCTTTACATGTTCTCCTTTTACTTAGGTATAGGCCTATTAAAATCTTTTTTTCAAATGATCATTATTAATTTCCATTACAGCGACCACAATATTTTTTCATCATTTCCTGTTTAGTGAGATAATATTTCCCTAATCAAATATATTTAATTTAGATTGATGTACAATAGAAAAGCAGAAAGTCCTCTTATCAAAGAAGGTAGACAGAGGGATTAATTTGATATTTTTTCGGAGATTCTTTAACATCTGCTTCATCAGCAAAGCAAACTGATCTTAAGCAGTATTGGGGGTTTTTGGGCTGACAAATGAACACAGTGTGAAGATCAGCAGTTGGTCTACACCGCAGATCAGTCAGGCCAAACTACCCAGCAGCCCCTGCAGCAGCACACAGACTCTCCATGTGTTTATTTATTGGTTTGCCAGAATCGCTCCATTGGCTGCTCGGCCACCCGCAACACCACATAACAGGCCGCCGGCGGACCGCCGCCATGATGGAGGATGCAGGAAAAAAAGGCGAGTCCGGAGAGGGTAGGACAGGGATTTTGTATGTCTCACACTCACACACACACACACACACCCACACACACAGAGACACACACAGAAACATCTCACTGCATGACCTCAGGCCGTATGCAAAGCCAATGCAAACACTGAAAGAGGAGGCGTGTGTGTCGGTGCTCAGGTATTCACATCCCTGCCTGCCCGAACATGTCTGTGCTCCCAAAGAAAGGTTTCGGCTTCCCTCCCTGTCACCGTTACCATGACAACGGTGACAGTTTAAGTGGTGTTTGAGTTTTTCAAACATGGCTTCCAGGTGTGTCGTCAGTCTGCTCATCTCTCTGTTGTCACCTATTGTCTCTTCACCTCTCCAGTTTTTCTCCCCATCATTTTATCTGTTTTCAGTTGAAAGCCAAACACACACACACACACACACACACACACAAAGTGGACTCTTGAAACTCCCAAATCTCGTTAACAAACTTTCAGACCCGCGGTTGTGAATTAAAAATGGATCAAGATCCTGCAGCTGCTCTGCTTTCTTTCTTCTCTTTGATAATTTTGGAGGCAAATTTTTCTCAGATTTTGTACTTTTAAGAAAGTAAAGGTTCAATCCCACAAGTCTTCTTTCTTTTTAGCTCCACCAGGGATGTTTTAAACAGAATCATTAAACCAGAAGAGGGAACTTTTATTTTGTACAAAAGCTGACTTACTGTTCAAAAAAGTTTTTTGTTTTCATTTTGTAAACCAGCTAATGGCAACCTAAGTTTCTGAATAAAATTTACACTGAAGGACTTATTACTAAACCTAATGGTTATTATTTCATTTGATGCATAAAATGTTCAAAATTAGAGTTTTCCTAAGAAGAATTCTGCTGTTAGACATTAAAAAATGCCAAAAGAAGAGAGAAAAGAGAGAACAAAATATTAAGCTAAATTTCCCAAAACTGAAAATAACAGTTAAAGATGTTGCTTTAATGTTCAGTTTATTATCATATATGACAAACACAGACATTAAATTGTCCCTTTTCAACACTTTACCAGAAGCATCCATTTATAATGCATTATACTGCATCTATAGTGCTGTAACGTATACTTACAATGCTTTATAATGTGACTATAGTGCTGTATAATCATAGTAATAAGCCCGGTTAGGTTTAACCAAGACCATAACCATTATAACATAATGTATGTTAAGTGTGTTTATAATGTGTTACAGTGTGCTATTTATGTTCATAATTTGTTAGACTGCATTATAGAGGCAGGCTTCATATGTTACTGTCACTTTTGACAGAACCAGTGTGATTTTGTGTTTTTACATTGAAAGATCAACGATCAAACTATTTGTAGATCAATTTTAACTGCTTGGGTCTCTTCCTGTTTTCTTGTTAGTGGCTTTCAGCTCCCATTCTATTGATTTCTTTTAAAATCATAAATCTTTAAAAATACTTTAGAAGATGATTTTCTTTAAAAGGACTCTGTAGTGTTTGAAAGCTGCTGCCCACTGTACCTTTTTATAAAATGTTACTCAAACAGGAAGAAACAGTACATTTGTTTGGGGACTTTTTTTAGTGGCATTTTTATTATACTGTTATTTGTTCTGAAAACTTTGCTGGATCCAACAGTTAAATATGGATATTAATACACAATCATGGTGGTGGAGCGGTAGTTGTCACAGTGTCACTATCACACACCGCTGAAAGGATTGTCCACATATTTTTGGCCAGTCAGTGTTATCAAATTGTATTTCCAGCAGAAACCAACACATCATTTAATGATGTTGTTATTGGAGGGAACTCAGTCTGACAGAAAATATCTTCCTGTTTATTTACTGTACCGCTATAAATCATTATTGATTATTTGAGATATTGATGTTGTTGTTTGTTTGGTGCTTCCAGTAGCTGGAGTTGTCAGAGTGTGTCCGAGCCGATAAACTGTTTGCTGGCTTTTCTTTGGAAATGAACATTAAGAAGCGACTCTGCTCGTTTGCTTTCTGACAGCAGCTGAAGAGAGAACATGAGTGCTGCTGTCCGACAAACACCGACGCAGAACAGCTTTGTTATTTTCTGTTTCTGAGCCTCGGCAGCGGCTTTAACAGGATTCGCACAAACCTTCAGGGAAATTTTCAGCTCCCCGAAAAAAAAGAGGAAGAAGGAAGCAAAAGAAAAAGCAAAGAAAAAGCCACAAATGTGGAGCTGTGTGCTAACATCCGACCTCAATCCTCTAATTTAACCTCCAGAGATTAGGACGAGCCTTAATCCAGACAGAAACACACAGAGAGAGCGAAGCACAGTCCTGGTTTTCAATGTATTAGTTTTGTATTTTGTCTTTTATACTCAAATATATTGTTGTTTGGTATTCTGAACTCTCTCATTGCTAACAATAAAACAGACTGAAGGGAAATTAAAATAACAAGAAGATGAAATGAAAGTTGACGAGTTGAGGTCAGCCGCGGGATTAGAGAGAGAGAAACAGCTGTTCACTGAACACACACACACACACACACACGCACACACACACACGCATATACACACACACACACACAGAGGACATGCTAAAGTGCCGCATTTGAGGACCTCACTAAAACCTCCTTAAATGCTCGAACGAAGATCTGCACTACAAACTGAACCAACTGGTCTGACACATGAAATATTAATACAAGGAAAATGCTGAAAATATCCAAAAATATAAAGGATGGAATCACGTATTCAGATCCAGATGTGGACACAGTTTTACATCCTAAAAAATATATTATAATCAAAGTAAAAAGTATTAATTCTACCTCAGTGAAGTATGTAGGCTGTGTATTATTAGAAAAAAAATGGGTACTTAAAGACAGCTATCATTCATGTTGCAGTAAAATGTTCGCTGTCAATTGTTTTTCTTTGATATCTGATGGTTTGGGTTTTTTTTAATTATTTATTTTATTACTGCTAATCTTATTGAAATGCATCATATTCTCAGACCATCATATGCTTGGAGCGAGGCTGTCCTGTGAGAATCACGTTTCTGTAAAAGTCAACTTTACATGATCTCATAAAAAAAGCCTGTCTTCGGCTTTGTGACAATGCATCTTTCAGCTCATCCAAGAGGCTTTTCTCCAGCCTTTATTCAGCTGATGAAGGGACACCTCATGTAACATTTGTTTGACGGGCATTGATAAAGGAAGTTGTTTTTTCCAATGTATTATGTAGCTAGGTAACAGTAGTGGTGCATGAGTGTAATGTGTCTGTCTGTCTGTCTGTCAAAAGCTGCAATGTGGTCCTTTTTTTTTTTTGGTCTTCTGCTGCTTTGTAGCATACTACTGATGTTTGTTTTGGTGCTTTGCACTGGTCATCCACGGTGACTGTTTTCAGTTATGACAGGATCCTATTTTAATGCATCAGCATCCGCCATAGTGCGAATTTCAGTAGATGTGGGCTGTAACTGACTGTTTTAAATTATGAGGACTATGTATCTCTAGGCTGGTCAGGCTGGTCATATTTGCTGGTGAAGGAATAATGTGATTATTGTACCGGTCATACTGTATATGCAAGTGCACTGTTTGCGGTTACCATTTAGTTACTGTATCCCTGGCATCTATTCATTGTCTAAGCCATAGCAAATTGTTTACAATACTTTGGAGTGAGCCTGATTGGCACCAGCTGTCAGTGAATGTCTGTATCATAAGTGCACTCGTTTGTAACTTTGGGAAGATTTAACGTTAATCCTAACATCGGGACATTAAATCTGTTTGAAACAAATTTGGTTTGGATACAGTATACAACCTCAGTACAGTTATGGGTCAGTGCTGCACGAATACAATTATCAAAAGCATATTGGATTATCGAAAATAGGCTATAATAATTGTGCCCCCCTCATGCAGTGGCAGCAAGTCTGTTTTGAATAGTACATGTCATACTTTTACGGCACTACATTTGTCAAACAGCTACAGTCACTTTGCAGTTTCAGATTATGAGGACAAAATGTAAACTAACAAATAAATTGTGTAGCCATCATGAATTACAACATATGTGTTGATTTTGAGACCAGAGAGCTTGTTATCAAAACAGTGAAAACAAAAGTCGCAGTTTGATGATGTCATGACGCAGCGTGGGATCATGGGAATTGTTTACTGCATTGCCAAACAGCCTCCAAGTTAGACGATTCTGTGAGTGACTTGGACAGAAATCTTCACAGATGAGGTAATGTACTAAACAAATGTGCCATAGCAGTACTTTTACTTTTGCTACGTTTACTATTTTTAGACACTAACACTTATTTATTTTTACTTAAGTGAAATTTTGAATGCAGGACCTTTACTTGTAGCAGAGTATTTCTGCAGTGTCTGGCTACTCGTACTAAAGTAAAATATCTGAGTACTTCTTCCACTGCTGCTCAACACAGCTGGAGCTCTCCTCATCCCTCTTCCAACTCACAGACTCCTCAAAGTTCAGCCATGAAGAGGAGGAAAGAGGAAGTGAGGGCAGAGTGAGAGGATGAGGAATGTGGAGGAGATAAAGGCAGAGAGGCGATGAGGGGGAGAGATAAAGAGAGGGAGAGAGGGGGAAGGAGGGAGGAGACGAGTGTTTCCCATCCAAACAGACACTTCAGGTGATATGGAGAGAAAAAGCCTCGTAAAAAACGACAACATCTTTCCCCCTCTCTCTCCTCCTCTTATCTCCTTGCCACAGTGTGGGCGCAGGAAGGAGAGGTGATTCAAGGTGAAGAACGAGGCGGCCATAATAAATAAAAACCAGAGGAGAGACAGAGGATAAAGGGCAGAAGAGAGAGAGAGAAGAAAGAAAATGGGTGAGGAATAGCAAATAAATGAAGACAAGTGTATATAAAAGGAGAAAATTGGAGAGGGAGGGAAAGAAAACACCTAACCCTGACTAAAAGAAAACAAATAGAGAAAAGGGGGAAGGATAGAAGGAAATATAATGGGATAAGAAGCAGAGAGGGAAAAGATGAAAAGGAAAGAGAAGGACAAAGG
Organism: Acanthurus reversus; assembly: GCA_029823135.1. Classification (NCBI taxonomy): domain Eukaryota; kingdom Metazoa; phylum Chordata; class Actinopteri; order Acanthuriformes; family Acanthuridae; genus Acanthurus; species Acanthurus reversus. The sequence goes on along the minus strand of JAPXVT010000030.1, from coordinate 23,179,043 downwards.
AAAAAATGAGGAAAGAATAAGGAAAGGGAAGAAAGAAAACTACACCATAAGAAAAAAAGGAGTAGGGAGGAAGGAATGAGGAAAGGAAAGTAGAGAAGAGAGTGGAGGAAAGGAAATAAAAATATCAGAACGAGGGAGTAATATAAAGAGGTAAGGAAGGAAGGAAAGTGACAGAGAAAAGAGGGAATGAGGTGGTGGGAAGCAAGGTAGGAAATGGAAAAGGTAGGAGGAAAGCAAAGGGCGTAAAGACGTAAAGCAAAGGAGAAAAAAAAGGAAATAAGGAGGGAAGATGGAAGCCCTTTTGCTCTATAAAACCTCTCTGAGCTCAGCAGACCGCTGCGTCATTTTCTGCCTCAGCGCTGAAGCAGTTAACCAACACACACACACACACACACACCAACACACACACACACAATTACATATGCGCACTAACGCACACACACATAGCCTACACACAAAGTGACACCCTCTGCCCTCGTCACGCTCTGCCCTGCAGGGTCCAGAGATTTTATGACTTGCTGAGGTGTGTGTGTGTGTGTGTGTGTGTGTGTGTGTGGGTGGGTGGTTGAGTGAGACAGAGACATATAAAATAGCACAGAGGTAAAAACATACTTTATGGATGAGCAAAAGAGGATGAAGAGAAGGAATAAGATGGTGAGAAACAAAAAGGATCATTCATACAACTTAAACTTAAACATCACAAACAGATTGTGAATAGACTTCAAAAATATAAAAACATTAACACCGGGAAAAACTTAGCTCAAGGTCCACTTACTAGCCTTCTCTGTAGCTTCAAAACATCTTGCACAGTCTTCATCAGTAGTCGTTTGCTCAATTTGATGATGAAGCTGAGAACAACTAAATGTAAGATAAAGTTGCACCATGAACTGATGGTTTCTGTGAAGAGGATGATGAAGATGAGAATAAAAATGTCAATGAAGAGAATGGATAAAATCAAAAAGGGAGTGCTGAAAGAAGAGGCTTATGAAGATGAACATAGAATCAATGAAGAGGAGAAACATTAAAATGACGTAGATGCTGATCATAAGATACCCATTAATGAAAATACTACTAATACTGATGCTTTTATCATAATTTAGTATTGTACCGTTAATGTTAATAGCATGAACCACTCACGAGCACTAACACGTACTGTGGCTGTTGTTACTACTAATTTTAGTCTAGTTAATATTTCCACTGCTACCGCTGATCAACAGAGAAAACCTTTTGCCTCCCACTATTATGCCTAAAGGACACCAGCATGAGTATGATTCAGCCTCTGTCAGTGGTGAAGCGAAAATGTCAGCAGTGGAGGATAAAGTCACTGAGTCAAACATTTTCTGAAAAGATTTGGCAGAAATGCGTCACTCTGGACCTCAGTTCAGGACTAACTGACCGACACACACCAGTGTCCTGCAGCTAGCATGACAGAGCATGAGTCTGCCGAGTGACAGAGAGAAAGCGGACAGCTACAGGATGTAAACACTAAACAGGAAGTTGGAAAGAGAAGAAGATGACAGAGCACAACCTCCGAAAAATCAATTACTCTACAAAGACGCCCGTTGTAATCAAATAAGAAAAGGAAGGAAAGAGCCGCTGGTGATGATGCTCCACTTCCTGATTGATGAAGTCATGTTTCTCTCTTTCTCTCTCTCCAGTAGCTGTCACTTCCCTCGCCGTCACCTGTCAGTCAGGATGCAGACGGAGGCGGTTGCCGCGGCGACTGCCAGTGACTGTACACTTGGCAGAAGGTCCTTTAACACCTCGAGTTGTACCCTTACAGTCTCTCTCTATCTGCGTCTCCTTCTCTCCGTCTCCAGATACTCTCTGCTGACAGTCCTGATTGTCACTTAGCATCTGCTGCAAAATATTGCACTCTGTTCTTGAAAATACTGCACTGCTGATACTGATACTACTACATACAGTGCAGATACTACAGATATATGTATATGTTACCACAACACGATGTAGAACTACTCCTGAAAATGTTTACAGAAACCACAGGAAGTGCTCTAACGCCCCATAAAAGACACCTACAACAGGAGAGCCAGCAGCATCATTAGTCACCTCTCACACCTGAGTCAACACCTGAGTCAACACCTGTTTGTCCACCTACCATCAGGTGGGAGGTTCCTGATACAGACGCACACGTCCAGGCTGAGAGAGAGCGTCTGTCCCTGTCACAAACAGAACACCTGACATGAGGCTTTCCACCTCCGTCAGTCCTTCATCCATGACTCTGCTCCCGTTGTTCATCATTATATCATATTTTCTTTCTCCAAAAGTTGGCAAACACTAGCAGGAGCTACCGCCAGCATGAGGTGATTCATAAACACTTTAAGACACCATGATCCATTGTGAATGACTCAGCATTACAATCCATCACAGCTCTGTGAAAACACTGAGCTGGTGAGGATTATACAGTAATTTGACTGCTCATTATTTTATTGATATATTTTTTATTTTAATCATAATTCAAAAATGTTTAAATATCTGTCAAATGCATAAAAATCCCGTCCCTCTTCACTCACTATGTACGCTCTTGCAACATTTCCTTCTTGTCAGACAGCATGTCAGCAGTCCGCTTTT
>JAPXVT010000030.1:23000720-23012555 GCA_029823135.1 Acanthurus reversus | reverse complement strand
GAACTTCAGCATTACATGCTCAAGCTAACTACTAGGCGAGAAAATTTCACGCGCGGTCCGACTGAAATGAAGACGAGTCTCTTTAAGCCATTTGTACCCCTCTTTATACTGCCCCCTTGTGGTGTATATTTAAAAAGGTGAGTACACAAACTTCATGTTGCCTATACTGACTGTATTTGGATACTAACTTAAAAATAACAAAACAAACAACAACAACAATAATAATAAGGTGTTGTAGTGTCAGTGACTTGTTTTGTAAAGCTGGGGTCAACTCATTTCAGGCACTATCGAGACATCTAATGCACAAATTAATTTGTCGCCTGAGTGTCTCTCAGAATTCTACCACTATGCTGCTGTCCAACCCTAGCCACAGTGCCATGCAATACCAATCACCTCAGTGGAAACATCGGTTTGATTGCCTTCTTTAATAAGAGGCAACGTTCTGTTTTACTCGCATTTGTCTTTAGGGCCCGAGCACCGTGCAGTGCAAGGCCCTCTGGTATTTTGATATGATCCCTTCTTGTGTGTGTATTTAAAGGCATGTGTTGTGCATGTGTTTATATGGACTTGAAGTCTGGCTAATTATGGCAGTTTAGCCTGGGCAGTTTGATCTTGAGATCTCAGAAGCAGAATATGACCTGTTTGAACTTTGCAGATGAACCCCTCAGTACTGTCTAGGGACTCTGAACAACCTGCAGAACAACAATTTCTAGACGACAGAAAATGTCAGCCACAGTAAGATGGAAGGTTTAGAGGACGGAGGGTAAACATGGTGTTGTTAACCATAAATGAAGCACTTAAAACAAGGTCTATTGAAAACACTTAATATAGTTTTTCTAACGTCTCTTTTCTGCAGCATTTCAATGTCTAACAAAATGATCACAGTGGCACAGTGTGGCCTCGATAAAGGAAACCTGCTTGATGAGGAGCCAAGAAAGAATTTTTCAAGAAAGAGAAAAAGAATTCTTTCTCGTGAGCGACCTCACGAAGCAGAGTGTATCTGACCTTCCTCTGATTGATGGACTGAGACCTTTAAGGTAAGAACCTTTGTCAGTTGGAGTTAAAGAAGTTTGAGTATGAGTTGAAAGTTTGGCTCTGTTGCAAACTGTGCGCTCTAAAGATTTGAAGGATGCCGCAGCCAAGATTTTAAGAAGGGGAAATAGTAAAGGCATGAAAATGCAACAACTTACTCAAGTTTTGCCAAAATTAATTTCCTTCAATTCAAAATCAATTTTCTACCCTTACAGTGTAGATGTTTCCCGGTTGTGGTTAGTTCATAAACAAACAAAAAACAAAACAAAACAAACAAACAAAAAAATGGAAATTGAAGAAATTTCGTCATAAATTCATAAATTTCTCTGAGGACAAGCAGACGTAAAAATAAGACACACAACACTACTTCACTACATGAACATTCTCCTGAAAAATGAAGATCAGTCCAAATACTTCTTGTTTTCTTTATTATGTTTATTCTTTTGTCAACTTTATTCACTGCTGCTGGACAAAAACTGTCCTTCAAAAGGTATTTTATTTTGTTTTTTTAAATGCCATAAGTATACTTATTCCCTCGTGTACTTCTTGACACCAAACTCTGGGCCTTAAAGAAGCTTTTTAAGAAGCACAGTGGCCGTGAATAAAAGCACAATTATGATCACGGAAATTTGGCAAAACTAACAGGTTCATTTCTTTCATGCCAGCAGAGGGAGAAACTGCATTTCCATTTATTAATCTGAATGGTTATGTGGAAGCTGATCTCTTGAATTTATATATATATATTTTTTAAATCAGTTCCCCGGCAACTCGAGCAGCAGTTTAATCTCTGCGTCCCTGATGGCCAAAATGAAAGCTTGCTCTTCCTTCAATAATACAGACCCTGTTTGCTACAAAAATACTCTCTTCTACAAAAGCCCATATTGTGCAAACGGCCACTTGAACTCCAAGAGAAGTGGCCCTCTTCTCTTTTAGAATTTTTCCATCCAGTCAGTGAAAGCAGCTGTGAGCAGAGCTGTCGGCCTCCTAATGAAAGACAGTTTCTGCAGCAATCACTTGAACATCTGCTGCTGCTTTGAGGCGAGTCATTGTCTGCTCTGTGTGTCTGTCCACGCCAAACAATCGCCACGGGCTACAAGCGGGCCTCAGCTGTCAGAGACGAGCTCTCGTCGTACAAGGAGGAACTGTTCAGCTGGGAGGAATCTGCTCCGTGGAAATCGATGAAGACTGGGGGGATCTGTTGACGGTGGGTGGGATCAGGGAGGGAGGTCTGAGGATCATCACGGGTCTGCCAGATGATGCTGCTGCTGCAGGGTAAACAACCGTCACTGGGAAAGACTGATTCCTTCTAATGGTGCGCATGCCTCAAATACAAGACTGAAAAATGTTTGTTATGTTGGGTATGAGGTCAGTTATCGGAGGGTTTTTTTTTTTTTTTTTTATCAAAGCCTCAATGACAAGAAGGCACAGGTTTAAAGATATCAACTGATGTCTGAAGGGAAAAAAAAGCTTTGATATATTCACACCTGTTTTGTTCTTGTCAAGCCTTATCTCAACCAACTCTAAGTGAAACACATTTTGAATTTCTCTGGATTTAATCGAATAAACTGTTAGTGTGTCTTTCCTTTTTGTCAGTGTCATGTTGAGAAGGTCATCTTTTCACTAAGTCACAAATTACATTTTAATGCATTCTAAGATCTGCACTGAACAGACACAATAATTCTTACAGTGTCAGTTTTAAAGTACATTAATTCAGTTTGTCTCAAAAAAATATTACTTTACATGGAAAAATGTACCTAAAGAAACATATTCTCAGGTCAATGTCTTGCTGAAATGACTAACTGAAACAGAAATAAATCAAACATGCTCTAAAAGATTAATTTAAACTTTAAAGGTAGAGTCAGTGGGTGGGGAGTGGGTGTGTTTCCCCCAGCCAATGACTGTGTGTGGGTTGAGAGTGGATAGAACATAGTGGCTGGATGCCATTCAGACTGGAAAAACTTATGGATGTGGATGCAGCGGCAAAGAAGAGGAAATATAGCCATATATAAAGTGATGCGAAACAGTAAGAGGATAAAGCTCGTTCCAGAATGGGACTGAATCTCGGTTAGGGTTAGGCTGTCGCTGCCGCTTTTGAGCACAGAAGGAGAGGCAGGGGATGAAGAGTGACACATACTGTAGTTGGCCTGCTTTCTGTTGAACAAGTAGGTGCCAAACACTGGCAGTTAGCTTGTGCTAGTTTGCTTAATTATAAACTTTTCAATTAAAGCAACACTATGTAACTTTGACCGCAACCCGTGGTTTTGAAAAACAAAACTAAACAATGCACGTTAATACGTCGCACAGGACAGCAGTCTTGGTCAAATCGGGTCATATTTTATGGAGAGAATGTCCTCTGGTTTTCCCTCTGATGTCCTATGACTGCTCTGCCTCAACTCCATGATTCACGGAGGTTCCTGAAAGCAACATGTAGGCTGCCTGCAGACTGAAGCTGAAGCTCCAGCAGCAGATATTTGTTGGGGCTGCAGACATACAGAGCAGTCGTAGGACATCAGAGGGAAAACCAGAGGACATTTTCTACTTAAAATATGACCCAGTTTTACTAAAATTGCCGTTTTGTGCGACATAATAAGTGCATCGTTACATTTTGTTTTTCGAAGCCATGGGTCGCGGTCAAAGTTACATAGTGTTGCTTTAAAACAAATGTAATATTACTAGCTTGCTGTGTAGGTACAAGCAGTATACGTTCACACTACGATACTTCTGGTGGCGTTGAGTCAGGTGGAGGAACCCAATTTGAATGTTGTGTTAACAAGTCACAAGAAACAATGCTACTGGCTCTACCTTCAAAAATAAGTTCAGAAGTGAGGTTAGATTTCCACTTGCACGTGTTTTAAATCAGAGGGTAAAAATGTGCTCTTTAAACTGTGATGAATTTCTGTTTGTGCACCATAAACCTTAATAACCTCTTCTTTATTTATAGTTTTTAAACAGTGCAAAGCACTTTGTTAAAGAGTTCGAGAAGTGAAGGTTGTGGTTCCAATTAGCAAATGCTGACTGACTCTGCCAGAATAAAGACTGCATTCCTCTGTCAAGTCAAGTCAAGTTCATTTCTATTGCACATTTAAACACAACGTGAGCTCACCAAAGTGTTTTATAAAAAAGCATCACAATATAAAAGAGCTGGGAAAAAATATAAAGCAATACAATAACAACAGGCAATATTGAAATACAGAAGTTGTATACATGATAACAAATTACTGGACCATAAAGGCCAGGGAATATAAGTGTGTCTTAAGGTGAGATTTGAAAACAGAAACTGATGGAGCGAATCTACATTTTTCAAAGGCAACAGATTCCACAATCGTGGCACAGCGATTGCAAAAGCTCTATCAACTTTTTGTTTCAGTGTGAGAGAGCAACTTTCAAAATACATTTATTGCTTGATCTTAGAGGCCTAAGGGTTGAGTGCCATTGAATTAAATCTGCAATATAAGATGGGGCCTGACCATTTAGAGCTTTGAAAGTAATCAACAAAGTCTTAAATTGGATTCTATATTAAAGTGGGAGTCAATGAAGAGAGGCCAAAACTGGACGGATATGTTCGTGCTTACCAGTCAGCATCCTTGCAGAGGCATTTTGTACTATTGGGAAGCGGGTGATAGAAGACTAGGGAAGATAAGTTCTTAATGGAAAGTAACTATTTTTCACAACAGAACTGGTTTGTTTGTCGAGGTAGAGCTCAGAATCGAGAATAACACTAAAGTTTTTTTTTTTTCATGTGACTTTACATCGAGGGTGAGAAGATCTAGCTTACTAGTAAGCTGGCTTTTGGACTTACATTGACCAAAGATGATAACTTCAGTTTTACTACTATTTAGCTAAAGGAAATTATTTGCCATGCCCCTTTATATCTCTGATATTGTCAATGAGAGGCGAAAGAGAATCATTAGACCTAAGAGGAAGGTACAGCTATGAAGCATCAGCATAAAAGTGACAGGATATGTTGTGCTTCCCAGTAATGTTTCCAAGTGGGAGAAAATGTAGACAAAAAAAGGGCTGGCCCTGGGATGGACTCCTGAGGGACCCCACAGGTGACAGGGCAGAGGAAGAGGAGAACTAGCCAAGAGAGACTGAAAAAGTCCCATTTTTTTGAGGTAGGATTAAAACCAATTAAGTGCTGTACACTGTTTAAGTCAAGAGCATATCGTGATCCACAGTATCGCAGGCAGCACTGAGATCAAATGAAGTGAGCATGGCATTATCAGCAAACAGAGAGAAGTAGGTCACTTGTTACTTTTAACAGAACAATCTTAGTGCTGTGAAGTGCTTTAAACCCAGACTGCAGGGGATCAAAGATCTTGCTGGCATTGAACAAGGTTTGTAAGTGTGGCAGAACAATTTTTTTAAATTTTGAAATTGCCTTTTTTTTGGTACAAAAGGCAATTTCAAAATTGGGTAGAGAATTTTTTAAACATTTAGCATCGAGTTTAGAATTTTTGAACAGAGGCTGGACAACTGCATGCTTAAAGCATGTGGGAACAGTGCCAGAGGCTAGACAGGAATTTATAATGAGTTGAATACCGGGACCAATTGTATCAAGGGCTTCTTTAATAACAGGGGAGGGCACAGCATCATGAAGGGAGGTGGTGGGTTTTATGTGCAACCAATGCCAAGTGTCTCTCAGCTCTAGCAAAAACAACAACAACAACAACAACAGCAAAAAACAGGCTGAAACTGATTAAAACTGGACAAACTCCAACTGTCCAATGCTAATTCTGACAGGGATGTTAGAAATGACATTATTACATGATGCAACCACCTGTAAAACTGATGATTTTACTTATCATGGAGAACTTTGCCATTAGGGATTCTTTCTATATGCCTGACTTTTTCCAGTGTTCGTTTCTTGGCTTTCAGCAGCTCAGACTCAGATTCTCATTATAAATTTCGGTCATTTGTTATGTGAAGAAACAAATTATTAAGCACTAATTTGAGGGAACGATTACAAAAATTTTAATGCACCGTATTCCCCTGACAAGGCTGCATATTTTGGAGAATGCATTTGGATAATCATTTCACACAGTTGCGTTAAGTGCTGATGGTAAAATTAATTAGTAGAGCTGTCATCCACCCACGGCCAATAGTAGAACAGGAAGCCACTTGAAATCAACAGGCAGCATCCAGCAGCGCCTACGTTCATTCTAACACTCATCCAACCATTTAAGCCAACATCAGTGCCTGGTTAAAGATCCAACAACAGCCTGTTGTCATGTTAAATTACACTTGTTTACTGAAAACAAGTAAACGCTTGTTAAGAGTTGAATAGAAAGGATTTAATGGAAGCTATAAGAGGGAAGATTAATTTTATTCTTCTACATTCAGCGCAACTGTCAATACAGAAGTCAAAGGGCTGAACCTGCTTTTGTTCATGTCTAAGTTCATTTGTTACACAGCCGTCGCATCTTCAGAGCACGCTGTTAAACTGTGGCATTTCGGTGCGTTTCAAGCCTTGCTAGTGACATGACAGTGTTACTCCCTGGGAATAGCTCTGGCAAAATGGCAATATGTGTGACAAGTTTCTTTATGACAAATACCTCAAAAACTTGGCCGTCAGCCACAACCTCTGCTTAGTTTTTAACACCGTTCACATCCAAATCACTGTTGATTTGCTTTAGCTATTTTAAAGTGACTAAGCTAATTTTTAAAGTTTTGTCTGTTTATGTCACGCTGAATATCATCAAAATCATTCCACAAGCTATATCATACATCCATTTTGGCTGAACAGGTCCTTCTGTTAAGAGCTTTTCCATTTGAGTTATTCCAGATAAATAAAAGGTTTGTGCTGTTAAAATAAAAATAAAAGCAGCTGAATGTTACAGTTAAGACATGTTTGTGATTTTATTTTAAGATGTCAAATTGACTCTTGTTTTGAACGTTAACCCTGAGCTCTTTTGTCTTAAATACCTCCAGAAACACATTTCCAGTTCCAATCTGTCCCAGAAAATGTTTTATAGACAGTCTGATTTTTATTACTTTGTTGTATCTCCTGTTTCCTCAAATTAAGAATAAAAAAACCCAACAACATTAAAATATATATATTTTTTGGTCTAAATCAATCACCTTTTGTTGTTGCGCTGCAGGTGATGACATCACCCTTCCTTCTGTTGCAGGGATACAAATGTCCACATGATGCCTTCACTGACTCTTGCACCGCGGGTGAAAACTAATGAAAGCAGCGCTGAGTGAATTGAGACTGGTATTCCTGTGATGTTCAGCCTGCCGCCACTGGCAGCTGCTGTTGGAGATGATGGTGATGATGATGATGGTGATGCTGATGATGATGATGGTGCAGCAGAGGCCCTGCAGGAGTTTATGATCCGTGCAAATGGGGAAATCTGCATATTGTTGTGTATGAGTTTGCCTAATGGACGCCTACACGCTGAAGAGATGATAATAATTGAACATGGAGTGCACGCTGACTGCTGTACAACACAGCAACATATAGAGACACGCACTCTGTCCTACGTGAATGATGGGGGGAGGAAAATTAAGAGGAAGGAAATGAAGAGGCAGTGAGATGAGAGGAGAGAAGTGGACAAGTAAGGAAGGAGAAAAGGGAAGAGGAGGAAAAGATTAATGAAAGGTCAGAAAGGAGAGAAAAGAGAGCAAAAAATAAGACAAGGACACGATGAGGTGGAGAAAGAAAGAGGGCAAAAAAAAGAAACAGAAACAACGAGACTGCTGAAAATAATAAAGTAAAGGATAAAAAGACAGTAGACCATATTCACACTGCAGACATTCTCCTCTGTGGTCACACTTAGAGTGGGAAGCTCAAATACTGTTATGAAAAATATATGCTGTGTTCCTGGTTGCAAGTTGAACATATAGTGCCTGACAAACAACATCAGGCTATATTTTAAGGTGAAAGCAGCACACTTTGTGTGATGTTAGACGACAATGGCCACCTTGTGAATACCGTCAAAAAAAAAAAGGAGGGAACAAGTGTGAGATTCGGAAGGAACAGAGATGAGGAAAGGATGAAAGACAGACTGAAATGAACAAGAGAGAAGGAGATCGAATATTATATTTAGAAAAGAAAGGGACTCCGGAGGCAAAAACAAATGTCAGAGCATAGAGTAATGCAGAACACAGAAAAAGAATAAGGAGGGGAGGAAAGAAGGAAAGCAGAAAAAAACAAACAAACAAAGGAAGACATTTGACTGGACAACAGAGGATTAGAAATGTTCAGAAGAGAAAGGGAAAGGAGGCAGTGAAGGACTGAGAGGAGTCCAGAGAGAAGAGAGAAAACTGCAGGAGGGGGAACAGAAGAGACTCTTATTTGACACTTTTCCCGTGACCTTTGACCTCTCTCTTCAGTTTGCTGCTGTCCTCTGTGAGTTGCCTGTTCCAGCAGATATTTTGGTTTCGCACTCAGAACTTTGGATATCAGCCAGAAATGAAACCCTCAGTAGAGATGCAGATGAAGGGAACAATGCTGACTGTGAGGACTGGCCAACAGCAATTAGGCTGTTTGTCTGCTGGTGTGAGTGTCTGTTAAAGTGAAGGTTACACCAAATACAGAAAACCACAATTCCAATTGACGCAGTTTATGTTTGAGTCACAACAGTAGCTGTAGAATGTAAGTTTTCCAAAAGTGATGTTAATGGCCGCAGAGAGGTGTGCCACTACCACTTCCACCTGTGACTGTGAGCCTTCTCTGTTAGGTCTGCTCAGGCTTGCTTACCTTCATCACTTCAGCTCTTCCATACATCTCCCTGTGTGTGGAAATGTCCCGGAAAGAGCCTCTAAAATGGGAGTTAGGTGTGCAGTCGCCTAACAACCTAGGGTGTTTTGTTTGCCACTGTAGGGGGTTTTCCATTAAGCCTCATTTTCCGCAAATTGAAACTAGGAATAGAAACTACACCTAATGGAAACGTGTCAGTTTTGGAAAAAGAAAAAGAAAAACCTCCATCGCAAAAAAAAGTTTTACGCTCCCATGAGGTGGTATTTCCGGCAATTCGAAGAAACCATATTTCGCAGAACTGCAAGTAGAAACACTTTTTACGCATCTGTCTGAGAGGCAGAATCTCAAATTGCCGGATCCTGCCAGAACTTATATGGGGGCTCCCAGACTGAGGCCAGCACCTATATGATTAGATTCAGCACCTCCTCCTGTCGCTCAAAATCTGTACCAAAAAAAAAAAAAAAAGTGTGTATTATTTTATGTTACCAAGGGCTATATTTTTCTTATATTATTTCCCTCTGAAGTTACTCAACGATCGCTTGTTTGCCTATTTTGGACATAATTTAAAGAGGGGGACAGCAGCCAGGTCCTTGAAGCGAAATTAACCCGAGTTTTGTGCACCTCACACAAGCACAAAGAGTCTATGTGGTTTATTTCTGTGTGTAGGTGTGACTCTGTCCAGTCGTAAAAGAAACTGAGCGGAGATTGACTGATAGACAGACAGACAGACAGACAGACAGACATATCATGTCACTTAGTTCAGTTTCTTAGGCTGCTTGCTATTTGTGTTGTTTGTGGATGTTTTGGGCCTCATTTCATCTGCTACAGGTCGACAGGAGAGTGAGGACAGAGGCAGCGAGAGACAGAGGAGAGGTTTTGCACAAATCAGTTGTTTTTGCTGGTTTTTAATTATTATTTTGAATACTCCGATTAATAAATGTAAAAAAAAAAAAAATAATGCTCAGTTTATGGTGACAATTTTGTTTTGTTTAGTTTTAACTGTGAGCCTCCAGGTGTGTTGTCTAGTGTGCTTCGAGCACTGAAGACTTTTGATGCGTTCTGCTTTTGTTCTCACGCCCTTACTATTGCGGTGGCGGCAACAGAATTATTTTTGAGCATCCATCATCATGCTTCTAGGAATATTATCAGCACTCAAGAAGTCTCATGAAATCAGTCAGGGGAAATGCAGTCATGCTGCAATTGTGTTTTATCGACATTTGGTAAATATCTCCTGCGTGAGGGTTCGTGGCTGTGAGCTTTAGAACGCCTGTTCTCTCTGAAAGCCCTCCATCTGCTGGGTCGGAGGCTCGACCTCATGTCAAAGGGCAGAGGTCCAGGTAGGCACAGGTACTCAATCAATGGACTTATAAACTAAATATATCCATAATCCCACTGAGAGAAGAACAAAGAGTAGCAAGAAAATTGCTGGCAAAAAAAACAAAAACAAAACATAAGCAAATAGGCCAACATGCCAACACTTAGGAAAAAAAGAAAAACTAACATTAACATTAATCTTAACCTTTAAATTGAATATCTATTGTGTTTAAAGGCTATTAGTACTAATAACTACTGTTAAGATGCCTGTATTGTATTGAATGTGTAGCGCTCCAGCCTACACTGTCCCTCCTCCCACAACCTGATGTTCATCTCTCTGTTAAACTGTGGATTTATTTTCCTCGTCTGTCTTGCTGAATGTTGGTCTGCCTGTTGATGCAATGAAGAGCTGGCTTTGCCTCTTGAGACTGCTTTAGGTTTCCATTTCTTTACAAGAACAAACAAACATTCTTTGATTTAAACTAAAAGCACAACAACGTGTGAATTAAAACTTTAAAGTGCTGATAAAAGAAAAGAAAAAAAAAACAAAAAACGAAGAATTTTAATCACTAGTAAAACAATACATGCCCACAGGGACATCAAGTAAAAGTACAAGGACATAATTCAAATCACAGTGAAGCAGCTGACTTTGAATTGGTGACACGTGCCAAGAAAAACTTGGACAAAATAACTGGAACATTCTTTAATACCTGCAGGCAACAAGATCAGTGATGTTGTATTTGAACCTAAAACTTCAAGGTGTGCATTGAATATGCTGAGGGTTTCCATCATGTGCATTGCTTTGCTCTGCAATACATGATTGGCTGTGTGAATTGCAGCTGATTTCCTCAAAGTGTATTTCTGTTACTGCTCATGACACAAATGAACCTTGCCAATTAAATATTCTGCACAGGTTCCTATACTTTGTACTTTATACAGAAACCTGCTGTGCACTTATCAATTGCAAGCTCATATCCAATGACTTAGAATGCATTTATTTTTCAATTTCAGGCTGTTTTTTACTGCCTTTTTTAAGTAAAACAATGTTATTTTTGCTGTGTGTCCATATCATTGAATGATTAAGGATATTTAAACATTTTACTACTGTTACAGACACAGCAGCTTTACTCTGTAAAAGACGTATCAGTTAGAAAACTGCATTAAGTTGTGAGGACACTGTGTTTCCTAACAGGTTTTAATTTCTGCATGGCCTGAACATGCAGCTGTTAGCCTCTTTGATTCAATCAACTAGCCATGTGGTGCTCACACTGAACGTAAGCATTGGCCCCCTGAAGGTTTTGTCAATTAAATTTTCTAACAGACTAAAGTCAGTGCAAAGAAGTCAGCTCCTCATCCTTCATCATCCGTAAGAAAAAAAAAAGAGATATATGAGCTGACTGATTAGGTTTATATGTTTAGATCACAGCAGCCTGATGACTGCAAATTTGAGCCACAAATTGTTTAAAACAAGCGCAAAGTCACAATAACTGCGACCAGCAGCTAAAACTTACTGTCTGTATCGACGCTTTCGGCAAGAATCTCCAGCCTACGACAAATGACTGATGAGTTATGGAGGGGGCGGCACTAAAGTATGGGGCCGGGGAAAGCCATGACCAATAAAAGTGTGTGTGTGTGTGTGTGTGTGTGTGTGTTTGTTTGTTTCTCTATGTTTGTGGGGTCTGAAACTTGAATTTTCACTCATGGTGTGGGGTCTGACAATTTTTGTGGGAACATAATCTTGGACCCCACAACTTTAACATTAAATTTTAGGGTGAAGACATGAG
>JAPXVT010000030.1:22632331-22642496 GCA_029823135.1 Acanthurus reversus | reverse complement strand
ACCACACACACACACACACACACACACACACACACACACACACACACACCAAGCTTGAAGGAGGAAAATTTTTGTATATAAAAGTAAAATTTTATGTTCATTAATGGAAGTTCCGAATGCTGTGCAAGTTTAAATTTCTACTCTTGAAGAGATGTGAAAACATTTTGAGCTTTTCAGGAATTCTGTTTAAACATGAAATACACTTTATTGTAAAAAAAAAAAAAAAGTTACAAAACAAAATTTTAATGAAACAAAAGTTTGATACACAAAGTTTTACAAAATCTATTTACAAAGTGCTGCTCACCTGGTTTTTGAAAAACACAGTTTAAAAAAAGACAACGTTGTATAGAAAGTAAACCAATAACTTAAGAGAGTGGAGAGTTATTGCTATAATTCATCCGGTAACATTTATAAAATCCTGCCGAAAAAGCTGCAGTGATGTTAAAATTGTTTACTTTCAGGAGGTTGAGACTGCTGCTTTTCTGTCAACAAACACATTGCCTCCCTGCATTCAGCTTCTCTCTGTTTAATCTTGAGGAAAAACAAAAAAGACAAAGACACATTTCCGTCTACTTCCCAGCTTACTTTCAGCCAGACAAAAAACAAAAACAACAGCTGAGTTTATTGTGCGCTGACACAGTTAATGGACCCACTCTGTTCCTTCTTTATGTGGCCAAGTTAAAATGTAAAGTTTCACTTTTTCATGTGAAAGATAACAACAAACTCAAGACACATTTTCAACTTTCAGACTCGCCACTGGTGTCATTTCAAATTCCCTTTAACACTTCCTGTTTTTCTTTACATTGCTGTCTGATTCTCTCCACCTCATTCACAACACTGAGGAAAACTTTCAATCCAGACTCTTCTTTCTTCCACCACACTTGATTCCTTTCACTTACTGTTAATTAAACCTGAATTGATTTGAAGTGCATAATGCTTCCTGATTTATTTACAGTAAAAATGCTGTACTGAACTGGACTGTAGCACCATTCAAACGGCATTTGTGGTCTCAGAATGCATGAGGACAGTTTGCTCCCAGACAACCTTTGCATGTAGTTCACGCTTCCAGAACTTCATTTCTTAGTTTTTGAGTCGAGATGATTAAACAAACTTTTTTTTTCTTCATTTCACTTTTACATGTTAGCACAGAGTTATTAAAAAAAGCAGCAGACCAACCCATGACAAATCAGAGATGATGCAAAAATGATGTTAAATTAAAAAAAAAAGAACAGACGGCTTTTTCTTTTATATACAGAGAACTGATTTGCTTAATTTTTATGTTGGAAAAGCAGAGAACAGGTTGCCGAAGGAACCTTTTATTTCCTTCAGGTAGTTTGGGGCTGAAAGTTTTCAGATACTTTGGATGAAAAAAACATGATTTGAGTTATTATGTGTGAACAGAGGGGATGGTTGACATAATTAAAGTTAACCAAATTTAGCTGCATGTCCACTTTGAAGACCTTAAGTCTTCTTGTTGGCACAGAAGTGCCCTTTATATTTAACTACTGATTCTAGAACAAACAATTCATCATCATTACAGTTGCACTCATCAAATTAACATTTCATCGTGCGATGCCTCTAAAATCCCAACATACTCCTCAAACACAAAAACATCTTCAGTATTTTCTGTAACTCCCAATCAGAGCTGCATCAGTCAGCTCTCAGTCTTTTTCAGTGTTCCATGAACAGACTTATTGATAAAGCACTGAAGGTGGGGTCAGACCTGACCTCTTCTCTGAGCTCCCAGAGTTCTTTGGTGCATTTCCTGCTGCAGTCGTGGCTGTGCCATCCAGGCCCAGCGAGCGGCGGTACGCTGCAGAGAGTCGATACAGGACGTCAGGCCGCGGGCCGGGGTGGGCATCAGCCTTCTGCGTCATCAGCATCTCAAACAGTGTGCTGACCTCAGACAGGAGGGCTCCACCCAGTGAGTCGTCCTTCTCTGGAGTTTTACCTGAGAGGAAGAGGAGGAAAAGGAGCGGTCACTCTGCTGGGAACTGACTGCAGAAGTGCTATTTAAATTTCATGCAGAAATGCCAACTTTTATTTATTTTATTACTATTTTCTGACCGTTTATAGACCCCAGATAGTTTAAGTGGTTATTCAAGACAATTTTTCTAAGACTGATCAGTAATGAAGGTAACTATCAACTACAACTCTAAAACAAACTTAATCAAAAGTTTGAGATCCTATGAAATGTGTTTATATAAAATATTGAAGCTGATTTAATTGCTTTGATTTTTACTCATGATGATTTCAAACACTGTGTTTTACCGAACGTGGAGAAGGACGAGGAGTCCAGGGCGTCCCGCGTCAGGAGTTCGCTCTCAGGGGACGGAGGCCCATTGGGGACAAAAACATTTTCATGATAATCAGCTGTGAGTGGCAGAGAGAGTCTGGCCATCCAGGAAGGATCGCTGACCTCCGAGAAGACGTCATCTGCAGAGAGAGAAGAAGAGAGATCCACGTATTAAGATGAATTGCATATGAACCATATGAATCTGAATTGCAGTTTGTGAACGTTGACTTTTGCACTCTTAAAAATAACAGTGTAGTGTTGTCATATTTGGTTTTGTTTCAGTCGTTTAAAATCATTCTGTCACTGCAATCATAAGGTACACAAAGTACACATACTATAAGTCTTTTATGAGAGGTCCCAGCTTTGTCTCAAGGCCAAAAAAACTGTTTTTGTTGGTTCTTTCTTTAGGTTTGTTTGTCACTTTAAAATCTGAGTGTCATTTTGAAAACCCTGTAAAACTCCCACACTTCTCCTGTCCTGATGCATCAGATTAAGATTAATCCTTCCTTTTAGCCTCTTTCCAACTGCTGGATGAGGATGAGGAAGGAGGGGAAGAAGGAAACAACACAGTGGTTTTATCTGGCACATTTCAACAGGCTCTTCCTGCCATCCGTGACGTGCCGCATGCTCCGATCACGCTGCTTAACATCACGTCCACACCGACATTAACATTAACATCTCTCTTGGCCTGTTTGCTGCCTCCACTCAGACGTTTCAGTCAGTGTCAGAGGCGTAAACGCCGGGTGTGTCTGAGTGAACAAAGTCTCTGAGTCACAAACAAGCACATCCAACATGATTATGCGTCTCATTTGATTCAGTTATTTACTGTGAAACGTGTTATTCTTGACTTTAACACCCTCATTTTGTCTGATCTTATCCTCATCACATCCTGTTTATGTCCTGCTCTTCCTGGTTGTGTCTTGTTATCTGCTCAAACACACACTCGAGCTATTTAAGTTTCATTTGATCTAATTTAATCTAAAAGCCATGAAAGAGTTTCTCAGCATGAAGCTGGAATCAGTTCATGCATGTGCAGGATTACTTAAGGAGGGTGAGAGGAGAGAAAACAATGTCTTTAAATGGTCATTCATGGAAATACTTTAAAGGGAGAATGGCGGGCACAGGTGCCAATGCACCTGGTTAATATTATAATAAATATATAATCAATGCAAAACACGTGGCACATTTTGTTTCAGTCTCTAGTAACAAGTTCTGTCTGTATGGTGGAGTCTGACCTGACAGGCTGCTGTTAATTCTGCCACAAAGTTGATTTGGATGGAGATTTTTGGCCACAAGGAGTGAATTATAGGTACTTTTAAAGCATCAAATACCAGCATTTGAGGTTTGGCGGTGGATCCTCATGGATCAGTGCTCTAACGTAAGAACTTCAACATTTTAATAAGGGCCTCATACATTTGGTTGTTACAGGACTTTAGTGTGTATGTAGTTACTCATACCCAGTCAAAAATGAAATTGTAAGTGCACTCTGATTGATTGAGATACTTTTTTAAACTGTCTGTGGCATTTCTTTACCGCAGTATATAGGACAATAAATATGTCAACATATATTTATATAACATTATCCATGCAGCTGTATTGAAGGAGCTGTAGTGAAGGTATTTTAATTAAAAATGTAAAATAATAATAACAATAATAATAATAATAATAATAATAATGGTCCAAGTGGTAAATTTAATACTCCTCTCCAGGTTCAGTCATTAGTTTTTGGTGACTTCAGTCATTCTGTCACTGGGCTGACACACAGCTGTATTTACAGCAACTTACAGACCAGTCCTGTTTATGTTATATTTGAAATGCAAATGTGAAAATGTCCTAACTCCAGCCACCAGATCACTGCACTGGAGGAAGAATTTAGCATTTTTTTATTTATTTATTTTTAAATCTCTCAGCTGAGACTGATAGGCCTACTGAAAAGCTGTGGTTGCCTTCATCTCACCACAACCAGATGCAGAGAATTAACACACACACACACACACACAGTGTGGCACGGACTGCCCTAATACTCAGCCCCCCTCCTCAGCTTTCCTCCTTTTGTTTTGGCAGTTTTTCACCACAGATCCTCCCAACAAAAAAATGCCCTTTTAGTTACTAAACGCATCGACTTTTAGCAGATTACTCAGAGATAAAAAGTCTGCTGAAACGACAGTACTGTCTCTCACTGTGTTTAACCTGTAGGTTCTCGTAACACCTCATTTTTATCTGGAGAATCGAAATTGAAAACATTTTCTGGGCTGGTGTTTATCTATGGGACATAAATTCACACAAATGGTCACTGTAGGTTCAGACAAACAGGTGAATAGTAATAGTGCATTCGATGGGATTATTTTCACAGCAGATTAAACCACTCCTGGTGTTGTAGTGAGAATTTGGGTTTAGCAGGATGGTGTGTAGGGACTGAGTCAAAATAAACTTCAGTGTGTGTGTTTATGGTAATGAAGGAACATGTCAGCCAGGGCAACAGTGTGGCTCACTGATTTTATGGCACAGAGGAAGACGATAAGTCACGCTGTGATACACACACCAATTAGCAGGATTAGTTCATTGTTAGTTTGATCTTTTTATATGATTTATTGACACAAAGAATAATGTGGAATGTATCTCAGCTGGTTCTTTACATCTACAATTTTACAGTTTTGTTTTACTCCTAGTTTACTGATAGAAATGCTACTGAGAGAATATGTTTTACTCATTAATGTGATCAAATGTGACACACCACTTTCATAATCATGACAAAGAAAAAAAAAACAAACAAAACAAAACAATACACAATTCACTTTTCTCTCACCGCCTGTAACATCATCTGTGGTCCCGAACAAAAGGCCAGGTATGATTCATTATGACTTGGAGAAGAAGTTACAGGTAAGAAAAATGAGAGAGAAAGAGAAAGAGAGGGTGTTGCTGTTGAGGCCTCATCAAAGCTTCAACACACACACACACACACACACACACACTGAGCTGTCACAGGACTCTGGTGTGAGTTTCACTAATAATACAGCCTGTAGGGTAAAGGTGAGTCAAGCATCACACAACACAACCCAACACTCCCACTCACTCTTTTTGTGTCTCTCTCCCTTGTCACAAAGTTAAACTCACTCTATCATTATCAGGCGGGAAACCCCTGTGTTCGCCCCAGGACTCTGAGTGCTACAATACCAGGAAGAAACTGTTAAACACGCACACAAATACACATTTAAACACAAACATACTTTACACACTCGGACATTGTTGCCAACAGAGCACTGGCCTACACACCACTTTGGAATTCCCAGCTAGACAATAAGCTAAGGTGTGTTTATTTTGTAGCTACAACTTCTTAGCTGGATTTTGAAAGGATGGAAGTCATGGCTTAATAATTAAAATGAAAACTAGGACGCTGATTGACCCCATTCCACAGCCTGACTTTACACGGCACTCAGAGGGGTTTACTGGTGCCAAACTGTCTTGCAGTGCTGTTGTAGTTTGTAAAAGCTACCATGCTAATAACACAATATGCAATAATGGCAGGAAAGTAATAGATTTATACCGATGTTCTGCCAACAAGTTTATGCTAATAACAATGTCATCCCTCAAAATACAAACAGACTAATGTCATAGTAGCCTACAAGTAATAATCCTACTGATAGGCAACTCAGCATGCTGAAAATATCAATATGCTAACACAAGCAAGCTATAGGCCTAGCGCTATCTGCTAAGATATGACCAGTGCGCTAATAACATCACGTACTTAAAAAACATATTATAGTAATAACAACATCATCATAAAACCATAACACTAGCATGCATAAATTACCAGGCAAAGACAAACATGCTAACACTGACAGGTCAATAACACTTCTAATGGTATCACCAAAGATTTTTAATAACACAAGATCCCTTGCTGTTTGCTGCACCAGTGGAGTGAAATAGTATACGCTTCCCATCTCCTAACTGGTTGGGGTCAGTATCCCTTTGAGACAGTTAGGGAACAACCATTCCTCCAGCACATCATATGAATGGATTAAAGCAGGTGGATTTTGCATTGCATGATACTTGTTTGATGAAAGTTAACTTTTAATTCACCTATTAGACCATTTAAATGTCTGTTGCGAAGCGAGATGGGAAGCACCAGATCCTAGATCTTGCGAGAGGGTGTTGCTGAGACAGAGACAGGTCTGGAACAAAGTAAAATTTCTCCTGATTTGTTTGTCTGAAAAATGCCATTTTTATTTCAGAACATTCAGAAGATATGTGTCTTGTGAAAAAATGGTCTAATATGTATCTTGGTGACAACAGGGCGAAGGAATTGGTTGTAATCTGGGATCACATTCATTTCTACGATAAGAGTGGACTCAAGACTGCGTCCAGTCCCCTAAAGGGGTGGGGCCATGGTAAAACCCATGTGACACTGATACAGGAAATGAACGATCAGTGGAAGGTCTCGCTTCCTATTAACCATCTCTGGTATAACTAACTCACTTATATCATGCTAATTACCCTTTTGTTGACAACATAAACAAGCTCACTGAAATAACTCTAAAATGCTGTCTGCTAACAGCGCTAAAAGGCTAGAAACTATCGTTGAACAACCTTAACACGTTCATAAACAATGTGTGCTTACAAAACCAGTTAACCTTAATGGGCCTTTAAGGCTTGAACTATTTTGCTAATGCTAATATGCAAATGGCAGCGTTATCATGGTTGCTAGTATGGTACATGCTTATAAGACTATCATGCTAAAAACCCTCACGTGCTATAAACATAAAAGCTCATCCTAACAATAATATTAGATTAACATGCCGGTAAATAGCATGTCAGTACACAAAAGTGACGATTAATTAAACAATGATTATTAAACACCACACGGGCTCCGTGTGCATTTAATCACAATGTAATTATGTAACATTTCCACACAGAAAGGAAGGAGGAGAACAAGGGATCTTTTGTGTCCATAATACTGTTTCCTAGCAATGCTGTTCTCATGTGGTTACCACTTTAATGTCGAGCCTTTCCTGTACACAACTTAACAACAAAAGTTCACAAGTTCCATTTGAAGGCAGGATATGTCTTTGTCTTGCTTTTAATTTTTATTTACAGCACCTTGAATCAACCTCTCTGTATGAATCATTCTTTATAAATGAACTGCCTTGCCTTGCCTAAGATCCTAATTAGGCTACATTAACACTAATCCTTGTTGCACTAATGATATTCTGTAAGCTTTGATGTTTTTACAAAGTAAATGAATGAAACTGGGACTTTGCAGGTTGTGTAGGCAAAACACAAAATGGATCTGATTCAGTTTTTGGGGAATTTTCAATCACTAAGGTCACATTTTAGGACAAAGAAAGAAAACATGTCTATCAGCAGTTTAAATCTTAGAATCATAAGAAACCCAGATGTGTGGAGCATGTTTGGATGGGGATGTATAACCTGCCACTGTGTTATTTCCTGCTGTCTTCCTGTTTTTACATTATCAGCATGTGTCTATTGTAAGTGACCAGTCTGTATATTCTGCAAGGGTCAGGGTTTAGCTGCTGTTGTACCAAGGAATCAAAGAGTTTCACCAGGAAACTCTAAAATGCTATGCTAACAGCACTAAAAGGCTAGTAACTATTGTCGAACAATCTGGCTAAACTCAGTCACACCAGCTGAGTTTATAGTCAAAGTATAGTCATAAGTTATTCTGTATTGAATGTTGCTACAATTCACTTTTACGTTCATGTTTATTTCTGTTTAGTTTTGTGTGTTTGTTTGTGTACCGGTGTTGCTGAGCAGGTTGTTAAGCCCCTCCTCCAGCTGTGGGTCTATGGGTGAGTCTCTTCCTGGTTCCCAGTCCACATCTCCAGCCTCACTCTCACCGTGTCCACTGTCTTTGGTGCTCTGCCAGTCAGAGCAGTCCTGACCTCCATACCTGCACAGGTCACAAACACGACTGTCAGACAGCATCAGAAATGACCCCTTTACCTGTCAAACACATGCCCAAAACACAGAGAGGATTATTACTTACTAACACTATCTGAACAGGCGAGTTTGTTTGTGTACTTTAAAACAAACTCAGCGTTACAGTTCCCGTTGGCCTTTTGTTAATCGTGTATCTAGAATATGAGGAAAATAGAATGGAAGTCAAGTCTGTTTTAGGCTAAAGTCACAAATTTGTCTGTGATGAATTTAAAAACACACTCTATTCTTAGACCGCTGATTTCATTGAAAAAAATAAAATACCTCTTTGTTTGACACTATTTAGAAAAAATAGTTATTCATGTTGAAATCTGCCTGGACTAATAAAACTTTCAAGTCCTTGCTTAAACACTTAACACTATGTAACTTTGACCGAGATCCACTGCTTCAAAAAAACGAAACTTAATGATACACATTCATATGTCGCATGAAACAACAATTTGAGTAAAACTGAGTCATATTTTACGAAGAAAACGTCCTATGACTGCTCTGCCTCAACTCTGTGATTCACAGAGGTTCCTGAAAGCAACATGTAGGCTGCCTGCAGACCCGAAGCTGCAACTGCAACACCGATCTGCACTGGTGACAGCACCAAACATTGAGATACACTACCTTTAAATAAATAACATTTTACAGGAAACAGAAATAAGCACCCAAACTATCAAATAAAACACTGAAAAAGAAATGCAGACTAAGAATTGTAGCTTTTAGGGAGAAAAGAACATACGCACACTGGAGTACAGCTCCCAGTATTAAACATACTGCACAAAGCAATGTTTCAGCACAGCGGGATCTTTATCAGGCAGTTTTTGCAATCATTTGCCTGATGAAGACCCTGAAGGGTTGAAATGTTGCTTTGTGCAGTCTATTAAATACTGGGAGCTGTACTCCAGTGTGCGTATATTCTTTTTCTCCTTACCTTTACATGTAGTTTTATCTGGCACCTGGCCTCAAAACAGGTGGGTGTGCACACAACAACTCGGCTGAACTTTTCTAAATTTCACATGTAGAATTTCTATCATCCTGCTTATCCTGTTTTTCTATCACAGAGAAGGAACTTAGATCTTGATAAAAGCGAGACAGAACTCTCCTGTAAAAACTCAAGATTAGACCAGAGGTTTGGAGTGTGATAAGATGATAAAATGCCTGAGGTCTTAGGTGACGAATCCGTTGATAAACACCCACTCCAACGCACACACTTCTACCTGCGGAGGCACACGATCACGGCGTGTAGCCGCAGGCGGTCTCAGACAGGAGGTGCCAGGCAGATAACAGTGAGCTCACAGACGACTTAGTCACACTGGAGCAAACATACTGCCTCATTTTATTTCGGTGATGTTCACAGATCTGCCACCACTATAGACAGGACCTAACAAGTATAGGACATGTGCGTGTGTGTGTGTGTGTGTGTGTGCGCGCACATGTGTGTGAGTGTATGCTTTGAAACAGTGCCCTGTGTGTATCAAGGTGATGTTGAATCTAATCTCATCGTCACAGCGGCGCTGAGGTAGCTGCTTCCTGTCAGAGACTCTGAATCATGCAGATAGAGCTGCTGTAACCTGTCTGCACACACACACAGAAACACTTTAGGGGTTATGAGACACTCTTCCTGTGACACTGAGTGTTGGACTTTGTCTCCTGTTTGTCTGTTGCTGTTATTTCAGTCCCAGCAGGTCAGTGGGTCAGAAATACTGAGGAAGACATTTATCAGCTAAAACTTCTGCCTTTCACCACATCAACAAAAAGCAAAATGTCCCTGTGAAAGCCGAACTCAAGCGTAACTTTACTGTATGTGACACGTCCTCTATATTTACCCTGAAAAAAGAAAGATTAGTGATCTTTTTGGTTTGTGATAACGTTCAATCTATGGAGAGGTGCCTAATTTCATTGTCCTGGTTCAGCAACAAACTTCTT
>JAPXVT010000030.1:22616894-22630111 GCA_029823135.1 Acanthurus reversus | reverse complement strand
ATATCTCCACACTTCTGTTCTACATTTATGGGGCTTTTTGCCGTTCATGCAAAAAACTCTCAAGCAAACTCAAACCAAAAGTCAGCGAGCTGCCACGAAAAACAAAGGTCTAAACAATGATGGTGTTATAAACAAGGTGTAGAGACCTGCTTCACCTGCTGAGCTTCAGCTCCTCATTGGTCCAAACTCTTATTTCTGCCAGCTGCTGTCTTTATTTGCAAAGATCAGTGGTTTTTCAGTCCAACAGGATGGTAAAATGCTTTAATGTGTTTACTATACCAATCAGTCTATGAATATGAAATTAATATTACAGATTCAAAAGCTCCAATATTTGGAGAAAAAGCTTGCAAAACACTAGGTGCACCAGAGAAAGTGGAGAATATAGATTTAATCCCTTTATCTGGTTGGACGGTTCAGGTTGTGAACATTAATTAGGCTTTCACTTAAAACTGCAGTGATTCTGCCTTTTCAGCCTAAAACAGGTGAATACTGCTGTGAAATTATCTTTGAGTTTAAGTTATTTTTGACTCCATTTCGTATCAAATGTCGAAGACTGAACCTGAAGTCAGATTTGATTCAAGTTTGTCAGACACCAACCATCAAATCAAACCCACTTCTGAGTCTTTGTTGTTTTTGACAGTAAGTATCTGGACCAGTGAGTGTGTGTGTCTCTGTGTTGGTTTAGCTGCTCGATCGGAGGATACAGCTGATTTCAGCGACGCTCAGGTAGAGAATGAACAAACATTTTCTCTTTTTTTTTGCTCGGTGTTACAGTGTGAGAACCGAGTCGCTGCATCCGTCTCACTGTTCAGAGCTTTCTGCTGACAGCTCTGTTATACAGCGGATACACACTGCACACCAGGGAGGAAACACACACATACACCAGTGAAGGTAAGCAGTGTTTGAGTGTGTGTGTGTGTGTGTGTGTGTGTGTTGCATACTAATATATGACTTTGTTTTAGCCATGACATTTGTGTGTTTGTGCACGTGTGTGCTGCTTCAGAGACAGGAAATGGCCTCTACGTAAAAGCCTATTCTTCTCTGGCCAGTTTCCTTTTCGGATGGGCTCCGAAATATGGACGAGAGGAGGGTGTGTGGGTGTGTGTGCGTGTGTGTTGAGATGGAGGTGGAGGTGAACAGTAACCCCCCACCCCCTCCTTATAGGCGTCCAACGGGCCTCTTCCTCTGTCACCTCGAGGGAGAAGAGAGACGTCTGAAGCCTAAAAGGAGTGCCAACTGGGCCGACTTGTAGCACAGAGGAGGATGCTGGGTAAAAAGCAGAAGGCCTCTTCCTTTCTCTAATGGGATTCACGTGAGGATGTTGGACCTGCCTGAGCTCTTTGTTCTCTGTCTGCTGGGTGTTGGCAACTTTTGCCCTCAGTGACGCGGGTGTGTGTTTAAACCAGCAGTGTTAAATCTAATGTTTGTCTCTTTAATTGTTAAGTTTGTGTTTAAAGATGAATTAATTAATATTCTGAGTAATTTTTGAAGTTCTGGATGGGTTTTCTTTGTCTTTAAACAGCACTCAACAGTGGATCTTTCTATATTCTGGTCAAGCATTGTTCAAATCCAGAAAACTTTGTACTGTTGTGTTGTGAAATGTGTTGAAAATTACGCCAAAGACATTGAGTCTTATATATCCTTCTTCTTCTTCTTCTTCTCCTTTTTTTGTGAGGAATTTTAATGTATTTCAAGTAAACTTTTATCCCATTGGCTCCACTGTTTCTATAGGGCATTGATTGATTTTTTATCTTTCTTTGTTTTACCAGTACAACATGATTTTAGCAATTCACGTAACAGTAACAGTAGCCTGATTTTGTTCACATGTCTTTTTACATCAAGATAAGGATGCTACATTTAACATTTTAACTTTTCTAAGTGGATTCAACACAATAATTCATCTGTATCCACTGTGAGTATTTAAGCTATGGCAGATTTCTCTAACGGTAATTATTCAAAGGACTGATAAACTATAGTGTGTGCTGCAATTCAAAACCTTGGGTCCCTTGTAGCCAGTCTTGGTTTTTAGAAGAGGAAAGCTTAAAGATACATCTGGTGCACAGCCATCAGCCAATCTATTACAGTTCACTAACCAGCCCTGATCCATGATAGCGGAAGCAAAGTTCAGTAATGAGTGAATCCACATGAAATAAGAAGTAAAGCTTGCACAAATGTCACACAGGCAAAATCTTTAAACCTTTGCCATCAGATAAAACCCAGCTGACCACAAATTGATTAAACCACTCTCTCTTGTGTTTGAGGTCACAGTGAAGTCCAGCTCTAATGGTTAAGTCTGTGTACATGCAGTATCTGCAGCTGACAGGCTGTGCTCTGGTTCGGTATCCTGCTCTGCACTCTCAGTTGCTGTTTTTAGTCTGAGCTGTTTTTCTTTCCTCCAGCAGCAACTCAGTAAAAGTGATTTGGGGGTCATTTGTAAGTGACAGAGCAGCAAGTCAGGGTGGTGTTAGTTTACACTACAAACACATCACAGCTTACTTCTGCTCGCCTCATCCCCATCGCTCTCCTCAGACCCCCCCATCCTACAGAGCCTGAGTGGAGTTCACCCTCCTCGTCCTCCTCATCCTCCTCTGCTGGTTTCAATATGAATCTGATATGTGATATTCGGTAAAGAGGCCTGTCGGAATTTCTCGGGGGGGATTAATGTCTGTGACACACGAGCACCTAAATAAACTCTCTGCTTTTTTGCCCACCCCCCCTACACACACACACACCTTCACCCAACTCCAGCCTTCAGGCAGTCTGAGTAAGCCATCATACAAGCTGGAAATGCAGAGAGACTGCTGGGAAAATGTAAAAGAAGCTGGTCTATGTGAGTGTGTGTGTGTGTGTGTGTGTGTGTGTGTGTGTGTTTTAGAGAAGTAGGTGGGGGGGCTTTTACTCTCTAATGGACCTCACATCAGATTAATCTCAAAGCCTGCAGGGGAGTACTTAATTACTCCAACACTAACTGTAAGCACATGTTGAAATAAATGTGATCACACATTTTAGATGGAGGTAAATTACATTTAAATGGGTGCCAGCAGCACCGCATTAGCCTTAATATTTAAGATATAGTCAGAATGTAAATAAAAAGACATAAAAAAAGTCATCATGCAGCTTAAGTTAAATCATGAATGCTATGTAAATGATTACATTCGTTAGATCAACTTGCAAAGTTACTGCAACTGACCTGCACTTCTGGGGAAGCAGACGAAAGCTCAATGGAGTCACCAAAGGCAGCCATGGACAGCCGAACCAAGTTTCGAAGCATCTGCCGATGTTCTGCATCGTGTCCGCCTCGTCCTTCCAAGGTCTTTGGCCTCCTAAGAGTTGCCTGGGACGCTGAACACAGTGGTTCCACCTCTTTGTCTTCAGTGTGGTTCTGCCGCTTCAAAGTGCTAGAATGTGAAGCTGAAGAGGATGATGAAGGGTTCCTGGCTTTTCGAAGAGTCCGGTATGAAGTGGCAGGTGTCAGAGGCACAGTACCATCAAGTTCAATGCAAGCAGGTTTCCGAAGCGTTCTGCTGTGGTGGGTGACAGGTTGAGTGGTATTCCCTTCTTGGTAGCCTTGGGAATGGAGGCTTGTGTTCATGACTGATGGCATTGACGTATACTGTCTTTCAGTTTTTTGATCCTCTGTCATCACTGGAGTCGAAGCCAGTGGCTGGGCTTCACTATCATCCTCTGGCGGCTCCTCCTTCCGCCCTCTGATGACAGGAATTAGCTGGATGTCAGACTTTCTGATATTCTTCTGCGGACGCCGTGGGTGGCGAGTGTAGGTCGATTCTGCCTGTCTGCAGTTGTAAGCCCGAGTGTCCCGTTTCTCTGGGCGACAGAATGTTGTCACCAGAGCGATGGCCAATAGAAGCAGCAGGCAGGTGGCACCCAAGCAGATTGCCATCATCATGGTGAAGCTGAGCTGTCCACGGCTACCAGGTGACGAGTTCTTGAGATGGTCCTTAAGATTAATGAAAGTCACCTCCAGAGTTGCTTTGGTGGAGAGGCTTGGACGGCCCATGTCAGACACAGCAATGTTCACCTTAAAAGTTTTTCCAATTAGCTCCGTTGCATTGGTCGTGTTAACAAACAGCTGGCCTGTAGCCTGGTCCATCCAGAACAATCCAGTGGGATTTCCGTCAGTGATGTGGTAGCTGAGTTGTCCGTTCAGCCCTGTGTCTGGATCTTCAGCCACTATTGTAGATGCGAGGAATCCAACAAGTCCCTCTTTAACTGAGCGATTGATTGACAAATTGGTAGATTCCTCTTCCATGTCATTACCCAGCTCAGTCACAATCTCCCCCTTGTCTGCATTGACAGGTACACTGAGGAAAGCCACGCCCTTTCTTGGTTTAGGCTCCTTGATGACTGGGTAGTTGTCATTCACATCTTGGATGTTGATTTGCACAGTGGCTGTGCTGGTAAGAGGTGGATGACCTTGGTCAACAGCCTCCACAATAAATGAGTAGTTGTGGAATTCCTCATAGTCTAGAGGATGCTGGACACTTATGATACCACTGGTTGGGTGGATGGAGAAAGAATCTGCATTAGTTTCCTCTTCATTTGAGTTGCGTATGAAGTAGGACACTCTTCCGCTGAGCTCTAGATCGACATCTTGGGCTTCAACTTTGAGAGCATGGTAGCCTGCCATGTTGTTTTCATTAAAGGATGCCTTATAAAGGGAAGTCGAGAACACAGGGGCATTGTCATTCTCATCTAGAACATGGACAAGCAGATGTTTAACACAAGAAAGTGGGGGATCTCCATAATCCTGGGCGAGAAGGGTAATGTTATACTGCATTACTTTCTCTCTATCCAGGCTGCCATTGGTAACAATCATGTAATTGTCGCCATGGATGCGTTTGAGGCGGAAAGGGCCTGATCCTTGCTGAATACGTGCTCTCACTTTGCCATTTTCTCCTGAATCTGCATCAGAGACCAACACCAGAGCAAGAAAAGTGTCTTCTAATGCTCCTTCCAACACAGTCGCCACCGGTGAGTTAGGTGGAGTCATGGTCACGTGTATCCTTGGTGCATTATCGTTTACATCTCTAAGCTTGACGTGCAGTTTGCAGTGCGTGGGTATCGCATTTGGCCCACGATCACGGGCCTGTATGATTACTTCATAAGAAGTCTGGACCTCATAGTCCAGAGGTGCTGTTAGACTCACAGCTCCAGTTTCGGAATCCACAAAGAACAGTCTCCGAACTTCTGGACGTGTGTGTTTACTCAGCGAATACTCCACCTCCCCATTGGCACCCTGGTCTGGATCAGTTGCCTTTAGGTTGATGATGGTTGTCCCACGTGCTGTATCCTCAGGTAGCTCCACAGTGGGTGTGCTGTCCTCAAATGTGGGGCTATTATCATTTGAGTCTAGAATATTAACACGGACTAATGTGGTCCCAGACCTGGGGGGGTTCCCTTTATCCCATGCCACCAGGGTGAGGTCAAATGAGGCCTGAACCTCCCTGTCCAGTTCTTTGATCACCACTAGCTCTGCCTGTTTTGTCCCACCTGGGGCAACTGTCACATCAAGAGCAAAGTGCTGATTGACTGACAGTGAATAGGTCTGGAGGCCATTAGGACCTGCATCAGGATCCACCGCCCGATCCAAAGGGATTCGCATCCTGAGGCTGGCTGTCTCTGAGATCTCCACTTCCTGCACTGTGCTGGGGAAGCTGGGACTGTGGTCATTCTGGTCCATCACCTCCACACGAACCCTCAGGCAGTTCACAGCACCACTTTTCCTGTAGAGGACGCTGAAGGCCAGTTCGCACAGGTCCGATCCCCGGCACAGCTCCTCCCTGTCAAGCCGGCCCTGGGTGGAGACGATCCCATCTCGATTGCTGACAGAGAAAGGAAGGGCTTTTTCGTGCTCCACCACCTGGAAGTCCTCCAAAGGACCACCTTCGTCCCTCTGTCGGAGGTCGTCCAACAGACGGCCGACCCGGGTTCCCGGAGGCTGCTCCTCCCAAACCCGGTACTGAACAGTTATTGATGATAGCTCAGAGGAGTGAATGCCAGAGCAGAGACTCAGAACCAGAAGCATAGCCGGCAGCATAGTGATGTTAAGTGTTCGCAAGTCCCGTGGCTAAACAGACATTTCTAAAAAATAAGGACAAGGAAAAAGAGATAAAATGTTTTTATTTTAACATTTTAATTACTTAAGTGTCTGTATTTGAAATTTAAGTAAAAGATATCCCATCAGTCTATAATTAACTTTATAGAGAAATGATAATCAAATCTAAATTTTTCTTACAACAAGAATCTACAGTTTCTTCTGACAAGCAAACAATCACAACAAAACTGGCGAGGGAAACTATTAGTTTTGTAAAGCAAATATCAACAAAAGAGAAAATAGCCCAAGCAGGGTCAGTAAAAAATGACCATATAATTAAGATCTCCATCTCATCCAGTTCATTCACCACCAGTGTCTCTCTGCCTGTTGTTGTTACTCACTCATATAACTGCTGCCGTCCAGCCTCTCACTTCATCCTCCTTAACTCAGGAAAGTTTTTCTCCAACTAAGAAAGTGTGGATGTAGGTTTTCACATGCTAGCGGAGCCCTGGCCAATCCAAAGAGAGGAGGTGGTTCATATGCAAATACATCCCAACTCTACACAAAGAAAAGCCCTCCTGCCCTGAGGAAACTCGCCACAACTCTGGAGTGCTTTTAAAGAAACCTGACACCGCCTCTCCGTCACTTAAAACTCCCCCCCTGCATAAACTCATCACAACCTGCAGTCTGAGCCCTTAAATCATTTGGAAAATGTGTGTTAGGTTAAATCCCACTGGGGCAAAGAACCACACCAAAACATACATTTGTATTTTACAGCTGTGATGAATGATCTGAGCTCCTGACAGGAAAAATACAAAAGCAGATAGGCTGTCCTCTTAAATATGAGGACTGTTTTCAGAGCAGTCAGTCATCAGTTACACTCTGATTTGAAAAAAAAAAAAAAAAAACTGTGAGAGCAGACAAGCTGACTTCTCAGAGTAAAAAGAGAAAATTATTATTGTTTTTATGTTTTGTTTTTTTTTACATCCATAGTTTGATGTGTTCACAGTCAAGGACGTCCAACACAATGACAGCTTTCTCTGCTTTGAACAGACAATTGTTTTTGTTTTATGTCCTTGGAAATGAACAAAATGATATATTTGCTTTTACTTGGGAAAAACAATCCTTGAAGATTCAACCAGCTATTAAGTAAATGCTGAAAATTCAGAGGCATGCTTTTAATGTAATAAAAACCTCACATTCCTGTTTTTTGTTTGTTTGTTTGTTTGTTTGATTTCCAAAATCTTATTATAAAGAGTTGGAACGTTCATCTCCTACTATGTCAAAGCATTACCAGCTAATCATAGCAGGAGCTCATCTCGGTCATTCTTTTGCAGTTAAAAGTTTTTTTTATCAGAAGTTTCAATTTAGATGCTCGTGAGGTTTCAGACATTTTATGTTATTTTTATGTAAATTTCTGAAAGAAAGTCAGGTAACACTTTACCTAAAGCATGCATCTAAAAAATGCATTATGAACATAATGCCTTATAATTTGCCTTTAGTGTTGTATAACCACAGATATAAGCAGGATCAGGGTTTGACCCAAACCATAACCATAACCACCTATAACACATTCTAAGTGTTCTCATTATGTTTTATAATGTGTTATAATACATTATAAAGACAGGTTTCATAGAAAGTGTTACTGAAACGGTAACTCTGACAAAGATTTAGTGTAAATTTAACAATGATCATCTGGTAAGGAAAAATGTCTTTGTCTTTCATAAGTGGAGTTTAGAATTGAGCTGAAACTCAGGCGACATTGACAAGAAAGTTTGCAAATGTTCTATAACACAGCATTTCACATCTCAGTATTATATAAACAGAATTTTTATGTAAATATTTTGCCTAAGCTGATGGCTTTGGTTGGATAAGAAACCTATAGACAACAAGTTAAATCCATTTAAACCAGTCAGAGCTCAACAGCTGCAGATCCACTTAGCTGAATGTCTTCCCAGCATGCACGTCGCTTATTTTTCATTTGGTCTCTAGATTATCCTGCAGGGTGAGGGCGAATCAGGCTGAGAGGGGTTCAAGCGTATCACTTACCTCTCAGCTCAGAGGGGGGGCAATTGTTTAAATCATAAAGACATCAGCACTGTCAGCCGCCGAGGAAAGACTTCTACTGGACAAAGAGATGGATGACTGGAGAGAAAACAGAGAAGAGCAAGGCACTACTGACAAGGTTGGGGGTTCAGTTCCTTAATACAAGGGGTGACCGATAAGTTTTTGGCCTAAGGCAGAGGGAGATCAGTTTTATAGAAACTCTCACTGCGTGCATGACAGTTCAGCTCTTTGAGTGATTATGCAGAAAGTTTGAAGCTAATAAGTTTTGTCTTCATTTTCAGGTAAATGGACTTTGCATGTCAGCACTGTCTGAGAAATGGACAAAGTTGGCCTTCAGATTGGATTGGGGGTTTAAACCCATTAAAAACCTCTTCTATTCACCTGATTTTTCCCCCTCAGACTGCTCTTCCCCAAAATAAAGAAGAAGCCCAACGAACAACATTTTAACAGTGATAATGACAACTTTCTAGTGTCCAAGACAATAATTTCTATAAAAAAGTAATCTGCGGGATCTGAACCACTTGACTAATTGTATAGATGTAAGAGGGGACTATTTTTAAAAATAAAAGTGCAAAGTTTTCTGAAATCTTAGGCCACAGACTCCTCAGCCACCTCTTGTGTGTGAGATTAGAAATGCAGGTGTTGCTGTGAGTCCTAACATCTATTTAAAGTTTGTTTAGTCCAGGAGTTAAAAGCAGAAAATTAAATTATAGATACATATTCTCAAAAAACTTTGCAAAATTAAAAGGCAGAGGCATAAAATCAATAGAAAAATCCAATAATTGCTTAAAAACAAACATGTTTGGGAGAAAAAAATCGAAATTTGTTGAGTAAAGTACAGGGATGCACTGTTGGGGGTTGTTGTGCCTGCATGGACCACATCATGCCTGGTTTGCATCAGGTCAAGGACCTTTGTGTGATAAGACAAGCAAATGCTCTACCTTAAACCATTCCAAAACTTTACAGAATATTTTCATATCTAACAGCGGTAGGTAGTTAAACTATAATAACTTGAGTAAACAAGGTAATTTTTGGATAAAACCTGAAATACTTTAAATAACCTTCACTTTTCTGTGTGCTGTCTGCACTCTGCAGTAGTCCATTCAAGAGGCCCAAACCTGAGGCATCCGGGCAGAGCAGAGGTCAGCCAATCAGATTAGATTATCAGCAAAACAAACTCCATCAACCTCCTGTCTGCAGCAAATCAACACACACTCTCTGTGTGTATGTGTGTGTGTGTTCGTGTGTGTGTGTGTGTGTGAGAGAGAGAGAGAGAGAGAGAGAGAGAGACACAGACAGAGACATTCCCAGTTGAATAAGCTGCAGGAAGAGCTTTTACAGACACACAGGAACACGTCTGTTTCCAATTAATTTACCACCTGTATGAGGGTTTGTGTGGTCAGGATGCTCCAAACCATCAATCTTCCATTAGTGTAGTGACAACTTTCTCCACTCCAAGACTCACAAGCTCTCAAACACGAACTCTTTCAGCATTCTAACATTTGCTTTCATTCAAAATGTGATTTGTTTTTTTCTTCAGCAGCTGGAAATGTATTAATGAGACCTTACAGTTTACACAGGAAGGAAAAACTAAACTGCAAAACAATCAACTGCATAAGGAACATCTGCAACAGCTGCAATGATTTCAGATGAGCATGTGATTAAAGCGAATGCCTTTTGTAACCTGCAGGTATGCTTAATACCTCTGTTCTTCAACATGGCTGATAAGCAACAGTCACAGCATGCTGATTTATCCCCCCCCACACACACACACCTGATAGCACATTTGTGTGTGTGTGTGTGTGTGTGTGTGTGTGTGTGTGTTTGTGTGCAATTATGTGACCCCATTAGCTGCCATTAGGGCTGCATTCAACAGTAAATTCACCTTTTGTTTGGCCTGAAGTTTTGCTGAAAGCTGCTAAACCCTGTGTGTGTGTGTGTGTGTGTGTGTGTGTGTGTGCACTTGTGTGTATGTTTGTGTTAAAGCAGGATGTAGCTGATCTGCTGACCCAAATGTTGCCAGATAGGAATCAGAGTGGTAGAAGTCAAATACCGCACTCTGTTGTGAGAGGATACACCGTGTGTGAAGTCTCACTTCATTCATTTTGAATATAAGCTTTGTGTTTTGTGACCATGTGATTTAATTTACAAAATCCATGGCTGATCATGTCACAGGCAAATTAAACTTTTCAAGGGGAAAACTTTTCCTCAGTCGTTCCCTCTGGACAAACATCACTTAAAGGATTAATCTGCAGATATTCTGTATTTTTCTTTTTGTCAGCAAAATACATTTGCAGAGTCAAATCCCCGAAGACTTGATTCTATTAACAAACATTTTGATTGTATCAAAATCTGATCTTATCTTATTCTTCTTTGATATGAACTCCTTTGTTGTCTTAAAACTATAAAAAGCATCAACGTGCCACTCTGCTGCTCTGTCATGTTCCTTCACTATGAACACACACACTGTAGTTTATTATAGCCACTTTTAAACAGCCTGCTCAAGGGGAGAATATTGCTCTGTTCCGCCTCACCGTGCTGTATGCTGTGTGCTGTATTAAATTGAAATGCGTAAATGAAAAAAAAAAAAAAAAAAACTGCAGTTTCCCCAACAGCCACTTGTGTCTCCAAATTCTAATCAACTGCCACAGACATTTAATACAATGTTAAATTGCACGACCCTACAGCAGAATTATACGCATTTTACCACTTGGTACTCTATAGCAATCTCCCCGCTCGTGACAGCTACAGGAGGGTGGATTTTAACAACTCACATAATTAATTCTTTTTATTATTTAAGTTGTGCATAACTAAAAGAGTGGCCACTAAGTGACAGCTAGCAGTTAGCTGTCTACTAGACATCACAAGCTACTGATATTTTCAGAGTGATTAAAACACAATAAAAACTTTAGACAAAACTTAAGTAGAGATTTAAAAAAAAAAAAAAAAACTTAGCAAAAATGAGTTTGATAGACTCAGTCAGTGTAAATCCGTTTCTCCCCCAAACACAATTTTTTGTCTAAATCTTCATCTCATCGGTGGACCCCACATGACAACAGGTGATGAAGCCGCTCTGTTGACACACAATCAGAGACAGCTGAACCCGTTCACCTCCACTTCTATTGTCCTACCGAACTGCTCATTTGTTTTTGTTTACATGTTGACCTCTGACCTCTCTGTTTCTCACTCCCCTCCTCTTCTTCACCACCTCCTCTTTGTCTACCTCCACCTCTCCACCCTTTTTCTCTCCTTTAAACATTTCTGCAGACTCTCCTCCCCATTCTCTCCTCCTCTTCATCCTGCCTCCTCCTTCCTTGTCTCCTCTCCTGCATCTGGGGAAGAGTTTCCTGTCGCAGGAAACAGCCTGATGGTGGAGGTCAGAAACAGGATGTCCTGCAGAGGGGAGGGGAGAGAACAGGAGGAAATAAGAGAGGAGAGGAAACAAAGGGATGAAATATGGAGAGGACTGAGGAGGAGAGGAGAAGAAACAAGGGAGGACACAAGGACGTGAACAAGGGCACAAGAAAGGGAGAGAAAGACGGAATTAGGTTACGAGATCTTTCTCTATCCAGCTAATTTTTTTTTTTTTTTAATCATATATTGCTAGCTCACACTCACCAAGAGGCCAGTTTCATCCATTCAAGTTTGATATTCTTAACAATATCTTAAGGACTCAAGTCT
This sequence comes from Acanthurus reversus, assembly GCA_029823135.1. Lineage (NCBI taxonomy): Eukaryota > Metazoa > Chordata > Actinopteri > Acanthuriformes > Acanthuridae > Acanthurus > Acanthurus reversus. The sequence continues at coordinate 22,618,308 of JAPXVT010000030.1, read as the reverse complement.
TTGTATATGAAACACCTCATGGTCTCGGCCATTAATCAAAACCTGGAGAAGTTTGGAGCAGTTTGATTTAGAGGAAGAAAGATTCTCCCAGCAGTGACACAAGCGTCAGTTTCAACCTATTTCACACAGAATATGGGTCAGATCTGCGGCTTTCTCTTGTTCTCATCCTGGATTAGTTTTCTTACGTGTAGTCAGTCATCTTTATTCTTCTATTTATCGCACAAACATGCAAACACACACACACACACACACACAGAGACACACTCTGACAGTGATCTCGGTGGCGTCTTCCTTCCTTCATTTTCGATGTCGCCGTCCGGATCTAATTTCTCAATATATTGTTGTTTGTTTCCACTTGTTTATGAAATAAATGTGTCGCGACTTGTTTCTCCTGCGGAAGAAGTGATGGTGCACTTCAGATTTCCTGTTTTTGTTTTTGCTTTGTTTATGTTTTTTTTTGTTTGTTTTTTTTCTCAGAGGAAAAACTGACGAAAAATCACCAAAGCAACGACCACTAAGGAGCAGTGAGAATGAATTTCTGATTTTTCATCACTGAGTAGCACCTGCTTTAAAGGACACATGCGCAATAATGGTATGATGGTGTGTGTTCTTTCATTGTCACGTATTGAACTGATTAAATAAAGGCCACACACTGAACTGCAGACGAAGGAAACAGCAGCAGCATAACAGTTTCATGTGTATGTCTGCAGGGTTAATTGTTTCTTCCTGTGATTGTGGATCTTCCTCCACCTCACCCAGACCTGCTGACCTGCATGCATGTGCACACACATACACACACACACACACGCGCACACACACAAGCACAGTTAATCTCTGGTCGAGAACGATAATGCATCAGCTACACAAAGGGCAGAGAGTAGTGAATGATGGTATATGGTGAAAAACAAAAGTGTGAGCGTGAAAAAGAGGGGGAAAAAGGAACAAACCGGGAGAGAAAAAATAGAGAAAGGCAAAATAAGCAAAGCTTTAATGTTCTCCAAACTGAGGCACAGCAAAGACTAGAACAGATCTTCTCCCTGAATCACTGACCGGCAGTGCTAATGCTAACAGCTAACTGAGTCAGCCTCTAAAACTCGCCTTGTCAACATGAAACACTGATCACGTTTATGCACAATTCATATTCCAAATAGAGCTTCTCTTTGGTGAAGCACAAAGTAGCTTTTTGATAGAAAATACCCAGATTTCCATGAACATATGGATAATTTAATATAAGTGGTTATTAGATTTTGACATGTCAAGATTCCTCCAGTTATTTCTTTCCATAACTCAACATAGTCAAGTTAAATTCAACGGTTAAATGCAGGACATGGGATTTATGGATTTAGTTTTTATGTGACAATTTATTTGAAGAAATGCTTTTGTTCTGGGGGCCTCTGATTTTCTGGCATAGAAT
>JAPXVT010000030.1:21905479-21920248 GCA_029823135.1 Acanthurus reversus | reverse complement strand
TAATCAGGTTGCTACTGAAGGCCAACAGCAGCCTGGTGAAAGTGGCAGTAATTAGCACAGTGTTGGAGAGAGGAAGTAGAGACAAGCTGTAGGCCTAGCGCGGGATGGGAGCCATCCTGGAGTTAAGTCTCTTCAACATCCGACGCACCTCTGACATATTGCGAGGGTGGGCAGATGGCTGGAGGTGAGGTGTGAAGTGGTTGGTTGAGAGGTGGGCAGAGCCAGGACCGGATACAGCCTGCAGAGCTGCAGCTCAATCAGGTTGTTGTTCAGTGGGTAGTCAGCTGGTAGGTGGTCTTTTGATCAAGGGAGGATTTCCTCTAGTCGTGCTGTCCTGCAGGCTGAGCCACACAGGGCCGTTTTACACCAAACCTGCTGACCCACAAGGTTGCTGCGTTTACACTTCAGGCAGTGCATCATGTGGATGACTGTTTTAACTGCATGTCTTCATCATTTTGTTCATGCATGAGTGTGACCCTGAGCTGAGGTTAGGTGATGCTTGAGTTGTATTAAAGTCAGATAACAAACATGATTATATTTAGCCTTGATGCCCCCATCTAGTTTGTACTTGACCTGACTCCAGCTCTTTATCCCACCCCTGTGCATAAGCTTCCTGTTTGGCCCCATGAGACTGAGTTCAGTTGTAAACCAGAGCTTGTCGGTCTTGTAAATTATCAGCCTCCCTACTGCTGTCCCCTTAAAGCTGATATACGATGGCACTCTCTTTGTCTTTTAGTGAGGACCATCCTTTACATGGCACATGTGCAGGCTGCCTTGTTGGCCGCATCTGCATCCTAAAAGAAATAAACCTTAGTGTACTGATGTATGTAATGAGAAGTGAGCCAGGAAAAAACAAAAAACCACAAAAAACCCCTATAAAACAAATTGTATGTTTACGCTCCATTGTTTAACTCCTGAGCATCCTTAACCACGACATGTCTGATGTCGGGTGAAAAGACAAGCTTAATTACATCAGACGAGTTTTACTTCCAGGCTTGAATAATGTTAGATGTGTCTAGGATTTGTGCTGATATTTCTGAATTTTACTCCTTTCTTCTCTTAAAATGTAACGTTCCATTAAAACTAGCACTATCAAATGGCAACGTTAACATTACTGTTAGCTAGGAAATGATATGCTAACATTAACATTGACGTTAGCTGTTGTCTCAAGGCAGCTAATGGGTTATCAAATATGGCCCGATATCCCCTCGGATTTTCACAATCCATTGTATCTTCAGTTGCTGGTCAATCGGGAAGCGGTGAAAAGACAATATCTTGTCAGATTCCCAACATTTATACGACTTACAGCCAGGACGGCAGCAGTGGGACATTGTGTTTACAAAACAGTTTCCCAACCCGAGCGATGGCGTCAGACAAGATGGCGGCTCTGTGAACACGGACCATTTGGACAAATGATGGAATACAGTGATTTGTGACTTAGAAAAAATGTATAAGGAGGAAAAAGTAGGGGTGCCAATGGCCCTGTGGTCCCCCTGCTTCCAGCGCCAGTGCTCTCTCCTCCTGTGTAACAGCAGGGGGATTGTTAACTCATCTCTCATAAAACACACACACACACACATGTACAACCATGCACACACACAATTTCTTCATGGAGACCTTTCAGGTGAAGCACAATGACCAAAGTCTGTGGTTCTGGTTAGGGTTAGGAATATGGTGTGAATTGCGTGGCTCCATGCTTGATAGAAATCAATGTAATGTCCTGACAAGGACTGCTGTGTTAACTTGCACACACACACACACACACACACATTCACACTGGTTGTTCTAAGTGAATAATGAGGACAACACCCGGGGTATTGAAATAATTGAAGCTGTTTGATGTCTCATCTAATAATATTCACACACATGCACACACCTTTGACACACACACCCGCACACATGTTAACCTTTTCCTCATTGGTATGATGAACAGGAAAACACACACATACCAGCAGGACCACAAATGTGGACTCACATACCTGAACTGTGCGTGATGAACATCCAATCCTTGATGCTTTACAGGCAAGTCTACGGTAATGGACAGGCTTTTAATAAGGCCTGATGAGAGTGTGTGTTTGTTTGTTTGTTTGTATGTGTGTAAGTGTTTTTCCTCAAAATTAGCTTCAGTGTTCAAACTCTTCCATTCAGGAATCATGGAACCTTGATAGTATCCAATGAACCAGCCAGCGTTTTCACTACTTTGGAGCAGAACCATTGTCATTAAGGATACATCGTCAACAGAGGATGTTGCACAATGAGCAACGGCCTCTAGAATATGACAAGTCCACACTGATTTTAGAGGAAACCAACTTTTTAAAAATACTTTGAATGGTTGGAAATTAAGCTGAAATTACTCGACCTGTATTGGTTGCATGTTAGTGAAAAAGGCCAATATGAAAGGGATGCATTTTTGCTTTGAAGGGGGTAATTTGATTCCACATTAAAGGTTGTAATTATTCTTAACACACATTTAAAAAATGCTGCAAAAAATGATTTGTGTTCTTTATCACAACACCAGCCTTTATTAATGCCTTGGTAATGAGATTTTTCTGTAACTATGAAAGATGTTCATTGTTGGTCTGTGATGCACGTTGTTTACATTCTTATTTCAAAATAATTCTTAATTTTAAAAACACCTGTAATGAGCCCCCTTTTGTCATAGCAATGCAAATTAAATTTTTGCTATTTATTTGAGTAAGAAATGCGTCATCAGGAAATTTAACATTTATTTTTTCCATAGTTCAGAGCTCAACCAGTTGTTTTGGCATGCACTGTCTGGTGGCCAGTTGCAGGAAAAAAGCAATTTGAACTAAGTTGAGGAGCACAAGAGCATTTATGGATATAATGTTTCGAGACTTAATAGCTAACAGTTTTAGTTTTTATAGCCTTTCAGTGTACTGACACTACAAGCAGCTGCTGTAGAAACAAGCTCTGCAAAAATATTTTGGGATTTTGAATGCGACTTTTGATTATTGCTGAAAATTAGCTCTGTGATGAACACAAGTTAATGATACTTACATTACACTAGCCAGTGATCATGGCTATGTCAATTGTCTCACATCCTTTCTCAAAGATATTATAGATTTTATTTCTTTTTCACGTGATAACATCTAACGTCCCCGACAAACACTGATGTCTCATTTAGCCATTTGTTAGCAAGTGTCTATAAGTTCGAAAATGAGGTTTTTGACAGCATAATTCTATATATCTTTAACCTGTGTTAACCACAAACCTTATCTAACCAAAAACCCATTATGAAAACAGACTTTAAGACAAGGTAACTGGAAGTGAAAAAATGCAGACTGACTTCTGGGTCAGATTGTTAAAAGTATTATTTGTAATGTTTAAGGCTATTTCGCTGTCACCGAAATAATTGTTGTCATGTGGAGGATAAATTTACATGATTGCTAAAATGAATGCAGTCTAATCAGCAATCCTTTTATAAATCCTCCCTCTAATGTAGGTAGATAAATCATTTTTGCATTGAGGCGTATTTTTGACATCTAGCCTCTGGCTTTTTAAACACAATGATTCACTGATTAATCATGAAAAGAATGGGCACATTAATTAATCGCTAAAAATGATTGTTTCAGACTTACACAGGTTTAGAAGTCACACTGAATATATAAAAAACCCAAGACAATCAGCAGTGTTCCTGTTTCCATTTCCTAAGCTGGTGAAAATGTGGTGCCTGAAGACAACATGATCTTCATAAGAGAAAGCTGGCGCAGGTGTTTGATTCTTCCTTCAGGGCATCAGCCACCAGCTGTCCTCTCTCAATTTCTCACACAGTGAGGTCAGTGGCAACGGTCAAGTCTTCTCAAAACAACAATATGTTTGCAAAGTGACTCATAGCTTCCTCAGCCTTTACCGAGGCAAAATGAACATGGTAATTAACAACTAAAACATAATGAATTACTAAACTTGCCAAAAACATAATTTTATAGTGTGCTTTCTTTCCCTGCAGTATGTGTTTTGTATAAGTCCAACAAAGGAGTTGTTGTTTCTTGTCGTCTCTGTTATAAGAGAAGCTTCTTTATGTCCTCGTTATGATAAACATGCTGAGAGTGCACAAAGAGAGAGAACTGAAGCATAAACACACAAGTGGTTGACATTTTCATTTTGCAGAGGACATCAACATTTTTCCCTCTTTAAATAATAATAATGGTTGAATTGTTCCCAGTGACTGCAGATGAATGTTTTGGCTTGAAATTTCCATCCTTAGAAATTACTTTAACGTCAATCAAAGCAATTGCAGGCCCTTACTCAAAAGTTGTTTTTTCTCGGAAAAAATAAATGAATTCTAGCCTTAAAGGGATACGCCACCTTTTTCCTTTTCGTTATTTGCACCCTCCCTAGTTCCAAACAAAAAGAGAGAGAGAGCGATTCTTTTGACTGTGCATAAAGTAACAAGGAAGAGACAGACAGAGCTCGCCCACTGCTAAGCTTAGCTAGCTTAGCTCAAATACTGGTAGTCAATGGGAAGTACTAGCCTGTGTCCACCTAAAGTAATCAGATAAACATTCCAACAATTCTGAATGGTCCTGTGGGCTTGTTTTAATTTTTATTTTTTAATTTTTTAATTTTTTTTTATTTTTAATGATGTTGTTAGACTCAGATTAGCACTTTATGTAGGCCTAGTACCTTATTACTTTTTTCTTCTTCTGCATGCACCCTGTGGTTGACCTCCTGTATGTATTTGTTTCTAAAATTAGGCCTACAATGCTAATCCAAGTCCAAAAATAACATCATTGTATACAGCATCCAGTAGGAGAACGCACTCTGAAATGACCCATGATTGGCCAAAAAGTGCCCGTCACTGTCTGAATACAGAGCCGAGGAGAGACTCAGAACTCTAGTGTTCTTTCATTTCACATGAATCACAAAAAGCTGAAAGGTTATTATGGAATTTTAGCCTGATTTACCAAAGATAAACTGCCTACTCCACTACTTACTAAGAGACTTTTAATCCTTCAGTAAAAATTTAAAACTAAACATATTGGGTTTAACCGTGACTCATGGTGGAAAAGTTGTCTACTGCTTATTATTCACATTTTGCAGCAAATGTTTGTTTTCTTGGTTAACTTACTTGCACAAATAATTTCATCGGTTTATGACTATTGAGGTAGTGTGAGTACAAATGTCCAAACAGGCAGCTAGAAAAAATACATACACTTACATACACTATATACATACTATATACATACACTACACATACACAAAAAAGGTGTGTGAAAAAGGAAGCTGTGAATATCAAAGATGGGTTGAAATATTATATGGAGGAGCCTCAGTATTTTGACAAATGTGAGACTTTTCTTCCCCTTTCTAATCCTCATTTCAACCTGTCAAGACTTACTTCCGGGTTTAATCCATTTTTGGGGGATTAGAAATAACACCTGCGTGCCCTGATTTTACTCAGAGGGATGAAAAGCAAATGTAACAAAACACTGTGAATGTCTTTACAACCTGAAATTTATGCTGTGTTTGGCTGCAGGTGAATGTGTTCGTCCGGTGTTTTGAAGGATGTTGTGTCCTTTAAAATCCAAAGACCTTAAAATACCCAAACTGGTTTAACAGGAGTAGTTTAAACCTTTACTAACTAAATGCAGTATGCTATCTAGGATGTTGCTTTTTATCGCCTGTCATGTCAGTGATGTAGCCTCGAGTTGAGGCAGTTTAAGCCTGAATGCATGTCAGCACTGAGGCTGAGTCACCAGCCTCACGGTGCGGACGACACGCCTGCCAGAGAATAATAAGCAGAAACATGAAGTGTTGGTTCTGCTCTCTGTCCTCCTCTGTGGTCTTATCACCTGACTGACTGACACCCTTTCTGATGGACACCAGTGATTCTGTGTGTGTGTGTGTTTGATTTAAAGGCAGTGATGAAAAGATTGATTGACAGATGGTTGGAGAGGACTGGCAGCTCCACAGCTGGGGTCTAAAGACATAAAGAATGTGTGTGTGTGTGTGTGTGTGTGTGTGTATGTGTGTTTGAAGGAGAGATGCAAGTTCAGACATGCACACTTATGCATGGACTTTATACTGTGCACATTGAAATGATTCTCTTTACCATTTCTTTCATATCAAAGCAGAGATGGAAGAATTAGTCAATTAATTGATTATTTGATTGTCAGAAAGTTAACTTCTTCATTTAATTGAAAAGATTTGATATTTTTTAATGTATTTTAATGACTGTACATCTAATAACTTTACATTTTGACTTGTTGGTCAAACGGAACAAGACAATTAGAGGTATTTTGGATGAACAAACAAATGATTGAATGAACGACTGAACGGTCTGGTCAGATATTTCTTTATTACATGTAGCTTTCACTATTTTGTGCTATTAACAAAAGCAGATTAATTAATTATCAAAACACTTGTCAGCTGAAGTCTAGCTTTATATCAACCCCCACTTTTGACTCCTCAGCAGCAGTAATTTTCTCTGCCCGACCCCCCATCCAATGTAAAATTTGGCCACAAAGAGCAGACAAGGAGAGGAGAAACTGAGCAACCGAAAATGACAGCAAAATGTGTCACTGCATGGTTTCTTTGCCTTCATTTGACTTATGTGCTTTGAAAAAAATGCTTAGATGCTAAACTCAAGTCTTAGAATGACAGGTAAAAACCTTTTGGCATCATATTGACTATCACAGGTCTCATTTGATTTCTAAGATTAACTACAAATGCAGATGTTGTTGAAGTTACATCCAGATATTTCTAACTACGTGAGCAGCAGCAAGTGTTCACTTGTTTAGAAGAATCTGGGAAAACATGAGAAACTACCTCGAAGCAGAAGTTAAGCGAAGAAGATGAAGAAGCAATATTTTGGAGGAAAGTTGGTTCATCCAAATAAATCAACAGAAATACATCATTGCAGTCTGATGATATATTTCAGACCTCCAGGCAAGCGAAATTAGAGCAGAGCAAAGTATGTGTAGTCTTTGATATGCAGCGTGCTAAAGCTACCTCCAAACACACAGACACTCTCTCTCTGTCTCTCTCTCTGTCTCTCTCTCTTTCTCACACATACACACACACACACACACACACACACACACACACATTATCTGTGGTGTCAGGATCTGGCAGAAAGTTGCTGACTGGGTCAGATAAGAGCCGCTTCTGTTGTAATGAGAGTCTGAAGCACAGACGACTGTCTCACCTTTTATCTCTGCACCTTCATCTCTGCTTTTCTGTTTGTCTGTTTCACTCAAACACAACAATCTTTAAAGCCGTCACACTTAAGAAATCACGAAATCTCAGACTGCCAGACACAGATATTTGCTATGTCATCTCACACACACACACACACACACACATGCACACACACACACGTTTGTGTCTGGCTCATGTGGCCTCAGCTGCACTCGTCATCTCATAAATGTGTTGGAGGAATGAGACGATTGTTGCAGCTTCTGCTCGTTTCCTGCGTCCCTTCTCGGTTTCATGTCATTGTGAATGTGTTTGTGCATCGCAAGAAACTTGGCAAAATAAGAAAACAGTATGAGCAAGAAAGTGCCAACACACTTAAATGGTCCTCTGTATCATTCACCCTTTTACTCAGGAAAAGAAAAATGTCAATTCTTTGACAGTGCAAATGCATCATGTTACTGGATATGATGCTTTTCTTTGTTCGGGCTCAAAAGGAATTTGTTTGATTATATTAATAATTGTAGATCAAAAACACTTTTCAGGTAACTTTCTCAGCCTTTAACCTTAAAGCTTTTAACTTCAAACTCACTTTAACATCAAAATCCTTGAGAAAACAGTTTTCTCTTGGCTTTTACCTTTTTAAAGTCAAAGTACTTTTGATAAATTTCAGTCTGGCATTCGAGTTTCAAACAGAAGTGAATCACCTCATTTAAACTTGTGAAGGTTCACTGCAAAGGTGAAAAACAGTATTGATAAAAGTTATCAAATGCAATTCTCCTTCAAAAACAAGCATGAGTGAATTTGCTCTCTGGAAGTTTCGACTGCGTCTCTTGGACCATTCGTCTGTTTTAACACAGAAAAATGATGCTTTTGCTTTCATGCTACAGTGATGACTCTGCTTTCTCTGCTGCTGAAGGGGCGACCTCTGCTAATGATGAGAAGTCAAAAATAGACCGATATGCTCCTTTCCTGTACATGCTGATTGATCAGACCTTTAAATGTTCGGCCCTGTAAATTCCTCCGTTCATGGGAGGAAAACGATTTCTCGTCTGGCCGTCTTATGTCATCGATGTGCATGAGCAGATTCAAATTCCCCATGATTTCCTCTGATAACACTAATCCTGTCTGCAGAAGGGTTAAAGTTTGTCTTTCCAGACCGGGACGAAACCAGCAGATGTTTGTTGTTTTTACTCAATGCTAAAAACACAAAGCAGCAAGAAGTCTGACATCTTAAATCAGTGTGCATAGAAGATAATATCTTTATTCATATTCTCTTTACAATATTGAAAAACAGAAAGACGGCATCTTGATAAAATCTCTCACAGAGAAATGACAGAACAAAACATGGGACGGCCCACATTGATACAAAAATAAACTTTATGAATGAAATGAGTGAAAACAAAACAATTGCAACTTACATTCAAGTGAAGTCGTATTCTGTACAAACAACAACCAACAGCAACACACAGATGCAAACTGTATGTACAACACAATACCTGCAGATAAGGACTGGAAAAAACAAAAACAAAAACAAAAACAAAAACAGAAAACACCAGTCACAGCCGAACACTCAATGATAAAGACGCGTTACATGAGCCCAAAGCAGATGACTACGACAGCGAAGCACGATTTAGTGACACATTCTCAGGTTTCATGAAATCAGTTCAAAACCTGCGTCGGAGATGAAACAGGGTTATTTCAACAGCAGGGGTGCAGTTACTCACATAAAGATGTTGCCTATCTGGAAATATTCAAGCATTCGTGACAGCCTGGTCAAGATTAGCTTCACGTTTCCCTGATCCTCAAAGATCTCGCTCAAAGAAAGGTCTTGCAATGTTGGGACTAAAATAATAAGGCAAAAGAAACACATTGGATCTAAAATTTGTGATGGAAATTCAGGATAATTACTTAATTATGTCATTTTTAGTTTGAGAGGGCTAGGTTTCGTTTTTCCTGATGATTTTCCACCAATGTGTCACTGGAGTATTGCGTCCTCTGTGACTTCTTTGGTGACTGATTTTAAAGTTTATTGCTTTGACCTTTTTGTACAGTATTCAAAATGAAGTGTTTTGAGAAAATTCAACTTCAAGGTACAATTGTTTTCACATTTTTAGGAGAAGTTCCAGTTTTCATTTTTAATTTGCTGTACTTTTCACTTTCACGGACGGGAGTTAATGTATTCATGAAAAAGTAAACGAATAAGAGCTGAAATTAATAGTTGACAAACAGAAATTATTTCCCAACTATTGCTTAAGGACCCGTTTTTGAAGCAAAAATGATGAATAGCTGGTTCCAGCAGATTAACTGCAGATAATCATTAGTTGCTGCAATAAGTTCTTTTTAAAACAGGTTTTGATGAAATTATATATTTGAAATGATATTTTATTGTTAATATTTTGGTTCTTAACTGTCAAACAGCTGATTTTAGAACGAGCAGTTCAGACTTCACGTTGACTTTTCAGTAAAGCACATTCACTTTTTAATGTCTTGAGTTCTGCAGAAGTCCTTGACCGAAACAAGCATCTCTTTAATCTGATGTTTGCCCACTTGCACCATTTAAAATGGCTGCATAGACATTTCTGTACCGCTGCAAAAGCTAATCCCCATTAAGTGTTCCTTTTATTGTCGAGGGCAGCAACACTGCAGAGCTGAACTCGATCACAAATGCAAACGTCTCCTCCAAAGAAAACACAGAAATCTAACACTCAAACAAATTAAAACCACGAGAGGCTTATAGATTCAAAATCTACAGAATTTACAGTCATGTCCACAGCATTGATACAAACAACACTCAAAGTTTAAATACATTTTTTCACGATTAACACCACCTTGCTCCTCTTGTTTATGCTGTCATCTTTTAATGAGGATCCAGCCCCCCTTCATTGTGACAGACAGCAACAATAAACAACAGCAACAGTAAGCAGATTAAAGAGCTCAGTGAAATATTCATCCCGCATGAAATGTGTCACTTTGAATACGTTTGATTGGAAAATGTGGGCCAGCGTCAGAAACACATAACACCAGTTTTTTCTTGCAGTTTGTCTTTGGCCAAATAAACTGCACATGAACACAAACACACAGCAGAACGTGGATTCGATAAACCCGGCTGGTGATTTACCTTTCATACAATGCAACAGTGCATCAAAGCTCCTTATCACGTTTCATCAGAGACATTTCTGAATGAGCGCTGGAGTCTGAATGTCACGCTGGTCACTGTCATGCCGATGGTTTTCCTCCTGTCTGCTGTCGCACGTTCAATCACATCACACAGTGCGGGGTAAACATGGCGTTATCAATGTTTGCGTCTATTTTTTCTTTTTTTTACGACGTTTTGAAAGCAGATTCCTCCTCTGAGAGTCAGGTTCTCCCACATTGGAAAAAAAGTCTTGAATTGTGCCTTACTTGGACTTTGAAACAGCACACAGTCAAGTCAGTAATACTGTTCATTATTTCACAAACCTAACGAGGTTAACAAGTGCTCTCTTTGACACAGGGATGAACTCCTTCCACAGAGTGAACCAACAGTCTTGAATTACCCGTCTAGTCTGGCACAGCAATACTGTAACACTTAAAAAGCCAAGCAAATGAAAAACAACTGAACTATCTTTTCACTTTGTGCTTTCATGTCAAAAAAAGATCTGCATCTCACAGTGAGACTGCTGGGAGCTGTTTGTTTGCTTCAAAGAGTCAAATCTGTGAGGTGTACTTTTTCACAAAGCTGCCTTAGGATGGAGAAGAGGAAACCCAGCGGCGTGGAGCTGCACTGTTCAGCTCTCCATACAAAACTTAACGTGAATGATTACTGGAAAGGACGCAAATTGCCCCAATGGGATTCAGTTTGGTGTTAAAACATCACCTCCTCGCAGCTTCCATAGTCGCTCTCCACGATGCTCGACCCATCATAGCTGCGTGGGTTGTGACCTGCTGGTCTTGTTTGCGGCTGGGCGGAGTTCGGTGCCGCCGGTGGGTTTGGCTGCTCAGCATATGATGGCATGGCCACGCTCAGACGCATGCTGAGTCTCTTGTAGCCTGCTGAGACGTTGTCAAGGCTGCGGGTGTGCTGTGTGGGGTAGTAGCTGATGGCGGTGTACTCGTTGGGGCACTGGGAGCTGGGGAGAGGAAGCCCGTCGGGACCCAGGAAGTCGTCCAGGTTCTGGTTGCTGTAGCAGGGCGGCAGCGGAGCGCGGCGGTCGCAGCGTTCTAGTGGGAATGGGAAGCCACCAAATCGAGAGTTCCTGCGTGAGTCCACAGTGGAGGTGGAGTATGTGTCCTCTACGATATCAAACTGGGGAAACTCTTGCACTGCTGGGCGGCCATAGTAGTCAGGATCTGCCGGATAGACTACGGAGAGACAAGAGAAATCCAAAACATCAGAGTCTTTCATCGACAATACTAAGTTATCTTAAATTTAAATCTGGAACTTCTATCCTGTTATCAGCCAGAATATTGGCCAATATGATACATCTGCAGTAATAATAATAGTTAGATTAGATCTGCTGGTAAATTGACTCTAAATATTGACAAGAATAATACATAATATTCTAGATAAAACATGAAAAATATTCAAAGTCAAAATCCATCAATTTGAATTTAAGTGATTCACAGGATAAAATGAGTTTCCCTTTTTCTAAATCAACTTTCTCTCTGCTGCGTAGGTTTCTAAAGCTGTAGCATTATTAATGAAGTTTTGAAGCCTCAAACTGTTCTGTACAGCCTGATGTTTCCCCTGCTTAAAAAATAAAACACAGCACAGTCATCTGTAACAACATGTGTGTGCGAAAAAGTTAGCTGCCAGAGTCACATCAGCTCTTTGTCTGAAACCCAAAACTAATCAACACTTACTGTCACTGAGAGAATAATACAAATGAACACTGAGGCAGTTTTTGCAGCAACAGATTTGATCAAGTCTGGGAATTAAAAGATTTGAATATTTGCATACGAAATCCTACACTGTGCAGCTGAGGTGGTGTGGTTATGATTAGTGGAACGGAAGGGCAGATGTCTGACGAAAGCTCAGTGTCCTGAAGTCACAGCATTTACTTTAATATTTAAACGGAGGACTGATCCAGACTTCTCATGACTGTAAAAGCAGGATAATCTCCTTTGAATCGACAGAATTATAATCAACTAACATTGAAAATTCAAGGGCAACCTTGATGATAAGGTCCTCTAGCTTTTTGTCCGTCCCTGTGTGTGCTCTTAATACTAAATCACCTACATATCCTCAAACCTTGAAACACTTATTTAATGATGAATGGTATCCTTTTTAACATGCTGATCTTGAACAGAAGTTACACTCAGTGATTTTTAAATCCTCTTCTGCAGGTTTAACAGTGGGGATGTGTGTGGAAGGTGAGAGCGACCATGGTGGGCAAAGCTCGTTATTTTTCCCTTTTAATGCGTTTTTTTACACACACCATTTATCGTTGTCCATTTGCACCTGTGTAAACAGTCTGAAACAGCATGTTGAAGGGAAACAATAAACATGCTGTTGACACACTGATGGACTGAAAAAATTTAATTAATTACTGGCAAGTAATAACTGTCATATTTGAAGTACAGGGCTCCCGACTGCAACAATTTAGCTGCTTTTTACAACCATTTTGGACACAGTAAATTAAATAAACCTCAAGCACCAGTGCAATTTACCCATCGTTCGTTTGAATCATCATTGTACACCGTGAGACACACTAGTAGCAGCATTTCCACTGGTAACAATATGTCACAGTGTGCCGCCACTGCAAAGAAAAAAGAAAAGTAAAGAATTTAAAAAAAAAACAAAAACACTCAGTGATCATCTCATCCGCTTCCTGATGACATAGTGTGGTCACCACCGAGACCCGAACCGCCCCAAAGAGATGAAGAGGGAGTGAGTCAGTGACTGGAAGCAGGTGAGAGAGGTGACCATTTAAAAAAAAATGCAGCATAGTGAGGATACAGTTGTGCCTACATGATACTACAAGATGGACATCCAGATGTGCACAGGACTTCATTTAACTCATTCATAAGAGTCAGCTGTCACTCTGTCTGTCAGTAGATTATTCAGTCCCAAGTGGAGTAGTGGTACTTTAAGAAAAATATTTGTCTTTGGCTGGTTGTGTTTTTAACTTTTATTCTCTGTGCTACTCAATAATAGTAATTGTAGGTATTAATAACAGTATTGTGTCAGCTGTGCTTAGTACTATAAGCTTTTCATTTATTGATGGAAAAACATCATCAAGCAAACAGAGGGTGACGTGTTTCTTAACAACTCTGGCTTAGAAGTCAAAAAACAATAAAGTAATAATTATAATCAAAATTCAAAGCAGGAAGGCGGAGAAGCTCAACTCCCGCTGCGCGACGAGCAGGGAACTCCCTGCAGCGATGACTGCTAAGCAGAGAAGATAAAAGGCAAAATCTTCGAACAAAAATGAGGATTCTTGAGGATTACCTCTTCAGATTTTTGCTCTTCATCCCTAAAATCTTAAACGAACAAGGCGGAGACATTATACAGGCTGTTCAAACAAAACAACCCTAAAAAAGACTCCTGCTTTCACTTGAGTTACTGAGAATGCTAAGCAGACTCCCAGCTGCTGGTATACTGTGAGAGAAAGAGAGAATGTAGTTGAAGTGGCAGAGGAAGCAAAACATGGCAGAGAGCTACTTAAAAAGTAAGAAGGAGGTAAAATGAGGCCAAAAATTTATGGTGGAGGAGAAGATGAGGACAGAATGTGTAAAAATTACAACAGATAAGAACTGGGAGGGAAAAAGCAGAGAAAAAAATGTAGAAAAAAGTATAGAACGGGACTGAAATGAGAAATGAGTGATAAAGGTGTGAAAGAAAGATGAATGTCAAAGGAAGAGATGGGCAGAAAAGAGTGAAGGTGAAAGAGGAAAATACTGTCGAATACATGAGTGGAAAAGGGGGAAGACAAAGTCACAGTGTTTGCACAATATTTCAGATCAAAGAGATGAAAAGGTGAAAGGAAAGAGATTTTTTTAAATTAAATTATCTGTATGTCTGTATTTTGCACATAATAAGAACTGCTGATGTTGTGATTGAATCTAAAAGGCTTAAACAGTAGAGTTTAAAGGCGCTCAGATTCAAACTTAATTTTTACACTTTGCATAGTTCAGTAAATAGTTAAAAACAAGAGCTGCTCTTTTCTGAAGCTGCAGGGAACGGAGGACTTGGTCTAAGATCACTGCCGCAGTCTGCAGTATTGATCCTAAATGGCAGAGTAGCTTTGTTAAAGATTCTTCACACCAACCTGAGCCCTCCTTAGAGGTAACTTTTTACCAGAAGCTCCTTTTTCCAAACTCAAGTCCTAGTGGGAATTTAAACCCTGGAAAGTAAAGCAAGGCCTCATGAAATATGAACAAAACTGTCTACTATGCAAATATATTGTTTGGATTTTTTTAAGGTCATTGCACCTGTGAAGTGATGAATGTTCACAGCCACAGGACCTCTACATTAAATTAATCAGTGAAACTGTGTGTGAAAGGCGAACTGTCAAATTTCACCACAGAACACGTTTTTGTTGGCAGTGGTGGTTCTTTTAATTTTTATGATGGCTGCAGACCCTAAAAGGTCTGAGAACCAATGATACACAACTGCATGCATTTACATTTACC
>JAPXVT010000030.1:21856892-21874159 GCA_029823135.1 Acanthurus reversus | reverse complement strand
TACAGACTGAATCTTGTCTTACTTACCTTTTTAATGTTAATGGAAACAGAGAGGTATAATGGGAACGAAAGGCCGTGTGACTGGTTTCATGCTCCATCATGGTTCTGAATGTTGAAGCGAAGTTGGCTGAACTTTTGAACCAGACACTGTTACAACCTTCTCTAATGGTCAATAATATTTGGCTGACAAATTCTTTTGTTTGGCAGGAGAGATTCTTTGTGGTGTGCTAGGATTTTCTAACTGAACCATGGGTAGAACGCACATTTTACTTTCTCTGGCTGTGTGGAAATCTGAATTTTCGCTTCACAGGTGATGAAAGAAGGCACTGACAAGTGTCTTAAAACATCAGATTCATGTAGGCTGATGCTGTTGGCAGGTGGTCCAGATGACAGATAAGGAAGGAATAGTGGAATCTTTTTATTGTGCGGCCAAATCTGATCAGACCGACAAAATACAGAATCACACTCAGCCCTTGTTGAATCATCCTTGGCTATTGTGACATTTCCGACCTGCAGATTATGAGGAGGTTCGTGCCTCACACGAACAGAACAAACACTGACATAGGCTACAAGTCTTTTCTTTACTGTTTTGCCCTTCACAGTTTTAAATGAATGCTGCCATGATGCTGTGAGCCAACACGCACTGACGCTAACTCATTGCCCGTCAGCACTACTGACTAAAAGCATTTTCACCACTGATGACTTTGCCTACATTTTTCAGTCGAGCTGCAGTGTGCGTCAACTTTTAAATCCCTTCAAAAAGCAAAACAGCTGTAAGAAGACAGAACAAACCAAAAGAAGCTGCATCTGTTTAAAAAAAAAATGTGATTCAAGAAGTCATAAGACAAGTACTTCTGCCTTAAATGGTTCAAGTTAGAACCTGTGGTCTGTTCCTGTTTAAAAGCAGCGCCGGAGAGAGAGATACCTGTAAGCTTCCCCAGTCCTTGGTGCTGTTGGTGGACACGATGAGGCCTTTCTGCTGCGAAGTCTTGAACCGCAGTGACAGCTTGAAATTCTGGCTGTCCTCGTCCATTCTGTGAAGGTACTTCAGGTAGGATTTACCATCGAACCGCATTGCCGATTCTGAAACAAAGAAACATGTTGTAGTAGGACTGGTAGTTTATTCCTTTTAAGAAATTTAGTTAGTTTCCTTATTTTGCTTTTATACACTGAGAAAATTGAAGAGAAAAAGAAGGAGGAGGCTGTTAATTAGTCATGTGACTTGTTTATTTATCACACCTGTGAGTACTCATGTATAACGATTCAGTAAAATTTTTCAGTGTGCGGTGGTCTATTTCGCTGTTTTGCTGAACATGTTGTAGTATTTCTAGGATCGCTATTACAGGCACATCATTGGTGGCTATTGATGTTGCACCCAAAGACAGCAGATGAAAATGAGCTTCAAACTGTATCTGGTGCAATAAATCTTCTGTGCATCGTCTCTGCTAAATAAACATAAATAAAACAAATTAATCAATTAAAAAAACAGCAGAGAGCAAACAGCAGTCTGATGATGAGACAGAAACAAGCACTGTTTCACTGTGGTCACGGAGTAAAAACACATGAGTTTGGAGACAAGAAGGAAATTGAGTTTAAAGGGAAATTGATTTTTTTTCACAGGTCTTTTCATTTTGGGGGCAGGAGGACTGATGGCAACAGTTTAAGTTCTCTGACACGTCAGTGTGAGTCTGGTCAGAAAGAATGAAGCCATGACGAAGAAGGATGGAAGGGGTCAGTTCAGAAAGATACAACTGCACCTCAATGTCATTTGTATGGCGACTTTGGTCCCACTTCAGCATCGCTGCATCCCTCCCAGATACAAACTTCATTTGATTTAAAATAAATTGATATTAATTTACTGATTGCAGACATAACAAAAAGTGTGGATGCCGAAGTTCCCATGCACAGAGCAACTTTCATCCAAAGTTATCACTTGTAGTTAATGAAGCTGTCTGTTACAGTCAAAAAAATCTTTTTTAGTTAATATTAATTATTTAAGCCAAATGATTACAGTTTGATAATGTATTCATACTGTTGGAAAGTAAGTGTGTATACACAGCTTTGTTAATTTAATAGCACTGAAGACAAATTGAGTGTATTTTTGTAGAGGAAATTCATTGAGTGAAGATAAAGGTAAAAAACTTTTTACAGTAACTTGGATAAAAAAAGTTATAGAAATCGAGTAATTCAATAACATTCTCCAGAACTCAGAAATTTCCTTTACCAGAGCTTTTGCACTAAATTCCTGCTGAATAATGTGACCCCAAAATAAAACTTTTTTTTTTTTTTTTAAATTTATACTCAAGGCCACAAAACTTTGAAAAAAAGAAAACTTTAATGAATCTCTATTAATCCTCAGGGCCCGTGCCGCCTCTCCACCTTTGCTTTCCACTAAATTTGACAGCTGCAGATAAAACGAGCTGTAAATTGAGTGTAATGTGTGATCTGAGGTCTAAAATACAAAACTACGTGAGGAGAAAATGATTAGTTTGTACTTTTTAACTAGAAAAATCACCAAAAGCTAAGAAACCAAAAATGCTCAAAAGTCAAAACTGAGCAAAAATGACTTCTACTTCATCTGCTACTCGTCTGGCAGAAGTTTTCGCTTCAGTGACAGTAAGCTTGTAGCTCAAGTCGGTAGAGCGGGCACCCTGTGTACAGAGACTGTGTCCTTGCGGCCACAGGTTTGATTCTACCTTATGGCCTTTAATGGCATTTCCTGTCCAATCCATCAGTTGTCCTATCAAAATAAAGGCCCCAAAAGCCCAATCTTTTAAAAAAAAGGAAAGTAGAAAGAATTGAATCATGGAGTGAATTCATGAACACGTGGATCAATGATAATTCACATACCACACAATATCCATCTTTTTACAACTTAATTATTTGGTGTATAATGGCTCGGTAACAGGATTTTTTTTAATGATTATGATTATTTGAAGAAAAGCTGGAGGTAATTTGCAGTTACCTTTTAACAAGAGCAAAAACTCTAGTTAAATACTGTGTGCAGCTGCTCTAGGATACTTATATTTTTATTGCCTTTTTTACGTCCTCATATGACACCTCCTTATCACTGAACACCAGAGTCTCCTCAGACCAAAGAGGTATCCGATATAGTCAAAATATGGTGGCGATAACATTCTGAAGATGCTCCAGAGGGAGAAAGACTCTGAATAAGCTGATAATGAGTTTGGATCATGGAGGGGGCTCTGGCTGGCTTCTATTCTGTCCTGAAACCACTAATCCTCACAGGAATGCCAACACAAGTCACTGAGGACGTCTCAACAAGGCAGCACCGCAGCTCAATGATATAGATGTTCTGTCAGCTGTAATAAAAGCTAACGGAGGGCTCACATTCGCACTCAATGTGCTCTGAGTGATTTATATGATTCACTCCCTTAGTTCCCCGTCTTTTAACAGGTACGAAGAAGAAGACGGCTCTTTGATCTCTCTCACTGCAGATATCTTCATCGAGTTGCCTGAAACTACAAGTATCTCCTCTCCTAAAAACAAAAGGATTTAATCCAAAATAAGCTGTGTCAGATGGACCTTTATGCTTAAAGAGTGCAGCAGAACTGAGGGGATACCGCAGATCAGACTGAAGCTCAGTTTTTTTTTTTTTTCTTATGTTGGAAACTGGTCCAAATACTAGAGACTCACCTCATCCTCAAACAGCAGCAAAGTTAACTTACGAACTTAAGACACTGCAGAGAATAAGACCACACAGGCTCAAAGACAAAGGAAGTAAATCTGTCCACTTTATCCATCTCTGTTTTCCTCAATTACACCTTCATGTAGCTTTATGTTGCACAGCTACATCCACAGTGTGATGAAATGTCAGTCTGGGACAGCATTCGCTCTCTCCTCTGGGTGGACGTTAATGAGTTCAGAGAGTTGACTGAAATGACTCTTCTGGAAAGGAGCACATATGGCTCGTTTCTTATTCAGTGCTGTAGTTTTGAATCGGATCAGTTGTCAGGGCAGAAGGGAGACACTGCAGACTCGTCCTGCTCTTTAGCAGAGACAATGTGGTGCGCCGTGTTTCAGAACAACCTCAAAACTCTCTGTACCTGCTGATAAAAGGAAGCCTCCTCCTCCATCACGTACAGAAGTTCATCTCCATACCCACATGCACACTGTCTCATTAAAGGCTCTCCAAAGTGCAGGCACAAGCACACACACACAGACAGAGAGACAGACATACCGTTACATGGGCAGACGCTCTCCCAGGTGTGATGTGGGGTGATGTAACCGGCTCTGGCGGTGGTGAAATGGCTCAGTCTTTCCCCCGTCAGCTGCACGGCATTCCTGCAGCCTCGCGGCGGACAGCCGGTGCCCAGACAGCCATTGTGACTCACCCTGAGGATGCTGAGGCCCAGAGAGTCCTCGATGTCCGATATAATACCTACATCAAAGAGTTCAACTTTCAGACGCCACATTCAAAGAGACTCTGCATCTCACAGGATTACCTAACTCCCTTTGTGTCCAAAATAATGGCTGCCAACTTTTTTTTTTTTCAAAAGGTTTTATTCGACTGAAGAAATGTACCTGTTATCCACAGCACTGAAGCCTACTTTATTATTATTATTTTTTTTTTATGCACTGATTTTCCATTAAAGTTAATTAAGAATGCTTTGTTAGACAGTTGGCCAAGAAGATGAACTGCAGTGTCACTGTTTAAAATCTGGAGGTTTAATATGTGCAAAAAGATAAATATGATGAGTATAAATCTAGATTTTTACCTTTTGGGTTGCTTTTTTCCAATTTTCCAACTTGAAATGTATCAAATTTTAAAATAATACTTATGTCAAAACTTAACCCCCTGAATAAACAAAGTATTTTATCTTCTGGAGGAGACTTTGGTTAGTAATGGACCTCACTATGAATGCAAATTTAAATGGCTCAGTGTTTCTCTTGATTGTTCTACCTGCGAGTCTGTTGGTTGGCAGAGACTGGACGAGTCCGCTCTGGGGCCTCCAGATCAGCAGGGCCTCCAGGACTTTGGTGTCAGGTTGCTGCTGAAGGCTGGCCAAGTGAAGCTCTTGTCTGGGTAAATTCAGAGCTTGTCCCAGGCTGCGCTGGAGGCCTCTCCAGTGGTCGCCCAGAAACTCCTCCGGTGACAGCCCGACCAGCTGCAGCGTCAGGCCAGAGTCCAGCGTCCTCTGGTCAGCCGCCCACACGTGAACTTTGACCCCAGTCCAGACGCTGAACTTCCCATCTGTCACGCTGACATTGAGGGAATAGGAGCCCTCCTCCAGGTTTTCATCCGCCCAGATTTTGCCATCGGTTAGGTCAACAGAGAACCTGCCCTTGTCTGGATTTTCTGACACCAGCTTGTAGGTCAGGACGTCCTGCAGGTCCTGGTCTGATGCGTGCAGCCTGCCAATGACCCGGTTGGCAAAGAGTCCGCCGGAGGTTGTGATGAAGACCTCCAAAGGCACCACAGAGGGAGGATACTTGCTCTGCTCAGTGACATTGATGTTGACCACACAGATGGAGGAGAGGGGAGGGTGGCCGCTGTCTGTCACCTGATTGGGACATTGATGGCACAAAGATTAGACTGATAACATATCTGACTTGTTTTAAGACTTCTTAAATATTTTAATTGTCTAAATTCAGTCGGTGACTTTATAGCTTTTGAACTCTGAGCTTGTGAGGTCACCCCTGGGCCACAGCAGATAATGACAGCCACTGTTTTCTCTTTTGTTCACCTGTGTAACTGCCTCCTCTCACGACGGCACTGTCAGCAACACTGCAACCGAGGCCACGAGGGACACTGCGGTGCATCAGCATTTCATCACCGAGTCAAGACTACAAGAAACAGTTGGTAGTTTCCTTCACAGTGTCACAATTTGTCAGATTTTCATTTTGTGGTCATGAGATTTCAGCAAAGACACGGAGATGTGAATCCCTGGAGTGAGATGTGAGATTTGACAGAGATGACAATATATTTTTATTCTCCCACTGGGTAAAAAAGTGCAGCAAATAAAAGTTTGAAACGTTATTGTAGAGTTAAAAAAAAATCTATAAGCACGGAAGGATTCAGGAGGGGAAACTCACAGAGGTGAACATACCATATAATCATGTACTGCCTTCTTACCTGAATCTTGAGCTGGTGCTGGGGTTTGACCTTCTTTCTGAGGGGAGCAGAGAGCGACAACAGGCCACCTTGGTCGACATGGAAACGGCGGTCCTCGTTGCCACTGACAATGTGGAAAGAGAAAGGCGGGCCGTTCCTGGGCGTGTCTTTGTCTGTCACAACGAGCTGGAGGATGCTGCTGCCGACTGACTCGCCCTCCTGCAGGAGACAAGGTTTATCAGGTCACCTTTTTCTTCAACTTTAATTATTTTAATTGGTTCATTTCCTGTGTAACAAGACCCTAAATAAATCCCACCGTCCTCGATGATGGTGGTCCTTTTGGTTTAAACTGTTTTA
The DNA here is from genome assembly GCA_029823135.1 of Acanthurus reversus. Lineage (NCBI taxonomy): Eukaryota > Metazoa > Chordata > Actinopteri > Acanthuriformes > Acanthuridae > Acanthurus > Acanthurus reversus. Next base: position 21,867,727 of record JAPXVT010000030.1, on the reverse strand, counting down.
TCATTTACTGTCATTTTAAAGTCTATAGTTTGTGATGCTGTTGCACTGTAGAACATTATACAAAAACATTAAAAAAAATACTGAATATTATTTTAATGTAAATTTGTAAATATATATTTTATAACTGTTGTAATTGTAATTGTTTTAATTATATGTAATTAAAACAACGCTTTTGCACAAATCGACAGGTGAGTCGGAGAAGATCAAGAGTCACTTAGGACATGGAATCGACTCCCACACTCTATCACGCTTGCAAAAGAGAATAGTTTTTTAATAGTGACTTTCGGTCTCACGACCTTCAAAAGTAGTCTGATTAAGGTCGTGAGACCAAAAACGTCACTATTAAAAAAACTATTCTCTTCTGCAAGTGTGACAGAGTTTCTTCCATTTTCTACATTATATGAGAATGAAATTGAAAATATTAAAAAGACAACCCCCATTCAAAAAAGTTGGGTCTCTGTGTAAAATGAAAATAAAAACAGAATGTAAATACTTGTTGATGACCAATGACAGTGTTACAAGGCGTTACTGAGCTCACAGTAACATCCGATCATGTGTTCACAAAGGGCTGAACTTTGCTTCATCTTTCCTTGTGAATGGCTGAGCCTTTCAAAGATGCCCCTTTCATACCCAATAATGACAATATCATCTTTTACCTGTTTAACTTGTTTAAGCCTGATTAAAGCTTCTTCACAACGTAGCTTCCACGTAGATGTGTGCCCTACGCCACAGGCTACGCTACTATTCAATGTTTAGCAGCTCCAACTCCAATAAAATGTGCTCAGCTGCACTTGCTGTTGTTTATGATAACAGGGAACACTTCTGGAGAGTCAACACAGTGGCATTTAACTTTAACTGCTGAACAACGTCAGCACAGCACAGGTATAAATGCTCTCAATGGCGTAGGCTACTTGCATAACTTTCAGCATAGGTTGCAAATGCGGCCAACGCTGTGGCAAAAATCAGGTTCACATGCGTAATGTTCGTTTATTAAAGTTTTATCCCTTGTTTTTGACAGTCCAGTAACATAAGGTAGCACATTATCACTTTGCTGCATAGAAAGAAAATGGTCCCTGCTTGCGTCTTTAGTACCACAGGAGAGTAACTGACTAAAATCAATAAAAGCCTGAAAAAAGGCCTTCAGTTGTTTACCGAGACTGATTGTTTAAAGCCTTCATGAAAGACTCTGTCTGTTGATTTTAATGGTGCACTGAAATGAACACATGGTTTCCTGGAAGGAAGGTTATCAATCTCAAAACTCAAAGTATGCTTTGAAGGAGGGCAGCAACGAAATAAAAACGATTTAGAGTTAATGGGTTGAAACATGCGACACCTCCGGTGTGGCCTTCCAATTTCAAATAGAGCATGCATCACAGCACACAATCCTCTTTTGACAATGAATAGCTTCATCAGAGTGTGAGGAAGTAAGAAGTAACTCTATGAAGTTTAACAAATTTCCTTCAATAGAGGAATTTCAAAACACTTCTCTTTTGACAAAAAACAGATACAACTCACACAGTCAAGGTCTGATATTTTAGGGGACATACCCACCAAAAAAAAAGAAACATTTCTCAGAAGGAGTGGTTCTTTCAGTCAGTATTTACACTAAATTTGCAGTAAATCAGTGCTGATTCAGTGTGTTGTAGCACTTCTGCATCCTTTGAGGATGTTCGGCAGAAATATAGAATTGCTTGTCCATCTGCTGCTTTGAGTTAAATATTCAAATTTGACTGCAGCCTCATAGCACGCAGACACACACTTCGCAGATGTGCCACTCATAAAAGTGGCACATAGTCAAACAAGGTCGACAGTGGCTTGAGCAGAGGAAGCCACCACCGCGGACCTGCGACACCTGTCAGAAAAAAAAATGACAACTCCTTTCTCCAGTTTCAGCAACATCCAGCTGTTAAATACAATCAGGGCTGTCTTCATGATGTAGAGCTGGCTGTGCAGACATTACCAGATGGGATGATATCACAGAGTTTGGATTCATCACCACACAAGGCAGACGTTTTGGCTCCTGAAACAGCGCTTGTGTGACTGGATGGGAGTTTCTGAGTTGGCAGAGCTTCGGCACACAGAGTGACGGAGAGCTGGCAGAGACGACTTTTAGCTGCCAGCGCGGCTGAAACAACACTGTTTCAGAGAGTCTGTTGTGCAGCTAAGCCGCTGAGGCATGAACACACAGACATGCAAAGACAAATATGTATTCACAGGCAACAATGTGCACTGAAGTATGCAGCGATACAAGCTTTCACACATTAAAGTGGAGGTAAATTGCCTGTTTTTCACACCTGCAGACGTAGCCCTGTAATCAGCAGTCATAAGTGAAAGGGTAGCGCTGATGCCGTGCAAGCACAACACACACCAACTCCAACAAATCATCACAGCTGATCTTCCTGCTCTTTGATCCCCACAAAGTTCAGAGATTTTGCTTTGGTTTGAGTTTCACTCGTGAACTCTCAGTACAGGTTTTAATGAGCTGCAGTTACGACGGAGCAGCACTCACACGTCAGCACATTTTCACCCGAGAGTGTTTGAACATGAGAAAGAGAGTTACAATGATACAAACAGACAGACTGATTGAGTGAGGGTGACGGATCTTTAGCGATTTCTTATTAATCACCTTCTGTCATTAGTTCATCTGTCTTCATTATCAGCTCATTAGGCAGTCAGCAGCAGAGCAGGTAGGCGTTTGCGGCTTTGCTGGAGGAATATTTGGCACTGCTGGCTCTTTTTCAGGAACACCTTAGACTCACAAGCTTTTCAGTTTACTAACAACTCATTAACATATGAGCTAAAATGGATTTTAACGAGGGGCTGTGATTTCTGCTCATATTCACCTAAATTGAGTCCCTGTGTTCATGTTTTCTACATTGAGTTGTCAAATTTTACACATGAATGAACATTGCTTCCCACTGCAGCACAGCAGAGTTTACATACACATCCTGATGAGCACAAGATTGTCTCCAGAGCGTTTTGGTTATATATTTTAATGTTCAGTTGTACATATTGCTTGTTAAATTTTGTGGATGAAGTGGTTTTGTGTGACCAACGTGTCTGTAACAGCTTCGGGCTGTGAACGTGGTTGGTTTCTGAACACAGGACCGAAGCTGTTTTTCCAAACAGTGGACAAGAGTCACACAGACTCGCCTGTGGTGCCCCGCAGGAGTCAAATCAATTAAAGACTTAAGGCTAAAAAGCACTCCTAATTACCGGAGGGCACACATTTTAACTTTTTTTTTTTTTTAACTTATAAAGGAAACATTCAGATGTTGGGGAGGAGAAAAAAGCATGCCCAGATTTAATAAATTGTTTAATGAGTTGTTGTGTGCTGGTCTCCCTGCTGAGCAGACTCAAATTTTGCTGAGAGTAATTCAGCTGCATGTATCAATTAGTGAGTCCTGCAGAAGGATTTCACCTGCTTGTTTTTGCTGCTTCGCCATGATGTGCAAACTTTCTGTGCCGCTTTTACTTTAACAACTGCTGCTTGTGCCACGATGAATATATCACGAAGTACAGGCAGAAGAAGTCGTGGGGTACTATGGACGTTCTGGTTGTCTTCATACCTGCAGCAGCAGATTGTGGTTGACCTGGGAGAAGACCGGCGGGTTGTCGTTGATGTCGGCGACAGTGATGGTGATGAGGACCGCCGAGGACAAAGGAGGATGACCTTCATCTGCTGCCTGCACCGTCAGAGAATAATGAGGGATCTGGAGAGAAGAGAGAGAGAAAAATTTTGTGGATTCTTTAATATTTTGTTTTCATTTTTACTCTTTTTTTGTTGTTTTACCTTTTTTTCTCTTTTCAACAAATTAATCATTCTTGTTACATGGTTTTGTTGAATAATCGGCTCTGATTGGTAAGTCACGGCATTCTTAGATCTGTTATTTCTGTCTAACAGAATGTTGCTATGAATAACAGACCGTCATATTACGGGCCTGTCATATTAATCCAGGGAAAGAAGTCTGGTGTCTATGTGTCTATCAACCGTTCACTGTGCTTTGTGAAAAGGAAAAGTGACAGACTGAGGATGGCATGTTTCTAAAGCATCAATCAATGACACAGTTTCAGGCACGTCCACTGGTTTGGGAGTTTATTCTCTGAGGACAGAGCCTGTAGCTGACTGCTGCAAGAGTAGCGTCGCTCTTTGAAGAGAGTGTGGTTTAGTGAAGGTGAGAGACCGATGAGTTGTGTGTGTGTGTGTGTGTGTGTGTGTGTGTGTGTGTGTGTAGTGACTGGAGGAGAGCAGGCAGGTAACAGTTAGTTTGCAGTTTAGCAGTTGTTTCATTGAATTTTGCCGACTTCAGTTGTTGATAAATTAAGAATGCAGCCTCTCAAGACCAAAGTGGAATCTCCTGTTTCCTGTCTGACTACTGCTGGTAAAGTGAAACAGCAACAACTTCGGCCCAGTTTCCCAACCACAGTCCGTATCCAAAACAGGAAGCAGCTAACGCTAACACTACGCTGTAATGCAAGCAGTTCCAATGTAGAATTGAACGGACTGTTTTTTTAGTGGAAGACAGAAAATCCTTTGTAAATCAATAAAATAATATTTAAATTAATATTTTTTGTCATATTATTGATTTGTGTAGTAAATAGCCATGTAATAAGCGGGATAATTTCGATGGAGTTGTTCAGTATCACGAAAAGAACCCTTCAGGCTGATGCAAGACCTCTCCGTTTTGCATCCGGGTCCAGCTTCATCCTTCCGTGGTTCTTCCTTAATGAGGCTCACTCAACATTATCCTTTACTTAACTTCTCTATATATTTTTTCATTGTTGATTTTATTGATTTAACACACATAAACTCACTGACCTCTTCTCTGTCCAGCGCAGTGCGAACAGTAATTTCTCCACTGCGAGGGTGAATAGAGAACTGCTGCAGAGGGTCTCCGCTCACTATGGAGTAGCGCAGCAGATTGTTGATCGGACCATCCAGATCGGTGGCTGTTACCTGGAGGTAAAGCAAGGGAGGAAAGATCAGGGGAGAGATAACACTTCAGTCCACTTAAATAAATTCTCCTTTGTGTTGCCTCTTCCTGAGGGATGTTCAGGGTCAGGCAGAAGTCAAACCAAAGATCCACACATTACACTGATGGCATCCAACAAATGTAATCCAACAGAGCAACAGCAATGCTGTGTGAACACAAAGTAAGGCGAGAGGTCATGGCTAGCAACAAAACAGCACCTCTGACGCTTTGTTAAAAGCACGTCAGCAAAGCCTATCTTTGCTCATTCAAAGGTTTGAATGCAGATCAAACGAAGGACGTTCTATTGACTGATCACACTTACATCGACACAAGAAACGAGGTTCATAATGCGGAGAACGTCTCACCCAACACTGCTGTGACCTGATTTCTCTGACATCTGTGTTAATGTGCAGTTGTCTGTTGTTTGCTTTATTCTAGCTTGTTTTGACCTTGATTTTTAAAATAAAGACATTAGCTTATTGCAATGAGCTTCATGACAAACACATTAGCAGATTCGTTTATTAGGAGTGGATAAAGTTACCAAAACAGATCAAAGCACTTTTACATAAGTGCCAACTTTGTTAGGTAGGCCTGTGTGCGTGTGTGTAGGTGGGGGTGGGGGGACACCCTATTAGCTTGTTTGGGTCTAGTTTTAGCTCACATTGCATTAAAATGTTTTAGCCTTGTATTCAATCTGAGTACAATGCTATTTTGTTTTTGCCCTTGTTTTAACATTACAACAAAATAAGAATGACTTAGCTCAGTTTTTATATGTGCTTCAAGATTGATTTCACACTAATGGAAGCTAACTACATTAGCATTATATGTTAGCAGTGTTTCAGCCATTACTTTAATTTTGACTAAAATGTTAGTTTGTTGTATTTTTAGTTTAATTTGGATAACAACCTTGTTTTAATCTAGATGTTCTCAGCCTTACCCTGGTCATGTTTTAGCTTTGATGTTAACGCAATGGCATTATTGGCTTTTTGTGTTTTTTACTTGATGATAATATTGGTTTGTTTTTGATTTGTTGCTTCTTTAAGCCCCTTTTTTAATTTGACAACAATAATTGATTCATACGTTTTTGTTTGTTATAGTCTTCTTTTTGTTTGTTACAGCACAAAAATCACTGATAAACATGATTTAACTATCATATAAGTCTTTTTTCTTCAAAACAATTGAAAAATTCTGTGTAGTAAATTGACATTGTTTCAAGAATTGCGTTCATTACGCTAAGGGTCTTGTTTCAAAGTTTTCTGAGCAATCAATTTTTAATAAAAACTGTTTTTTCAGGGAGACAATAGAAACAGGATGCAGCAAAAGCATATTTATTTGCAGATTGTTTAATATGTAAGAAAAAACACCTTTGGCCTCAATAAAAGAAAAATGATTGGTCAATATGGAGATGACTTGTAATAAAATCACAAGCTCATGTTGTCTGTTTTGCTCTTTATTGTCATGCTTCCTGTACAATGTGACAATGAATCCTGTTATTTCCTCTACTGACAGTAGACACTCGCCCCCAGTTATGTGAAAACATTAAAACATTCTTAAACAGCGACATGTTGCAGTTAAGTGCTCAGAATAGAGAAGATGAACACGGGGAAGAAAAATGTCAAATATGAAACCATATGATTACAGACGCGTCATACAGCGGCGGTGCCACCATCAGCGAACCATTGAGCTGTGTTATTGCTGTGTTATCGCTTCTGCTGGCCTGACAGATGACGGCTGACATGTCGGATAACTCTGTGTGTGTACGTTTAATCTGTTTTTTTACACATACAGATCATCTGCCAGATCATCTCACACTGTCATGTTGTTATTGTGCATACGGAATCATAAACACATGATTTTTCATGAGTGCAATTCTCTACATTTCTTCTAAGCAGTTTGTGTGTAATCCTTTTTTCCATTACCTGAATCATCAGCGAGCCGCCAGGTGTCAGACACTGTCATATTATAACTCAGACATGTGTGTGTTCTGTGTGTTTGTGTTGGTGTGTGTGAAAAGGAGATAATCTCAGTGCATCTGCTTGCATGACCGACAAATATTTGTATGTTAGCAATGATAGCTGTGTGTGTGTGTGTGTGTGTGGAGGCTGAAAAGCACAACACAGATAACTCTGTTCTGAATTCACAGATAAGGGCGGAAATATCCTTCAGCTAAATTGAATCTGGAAAATGTGGTTAAAGTTCAATTCACCTCATTAATTCAATTGAAGATTACTGAAGTTTTTGTGTCTGTGGTGCATGAATATGTGGTTCATATTCTGCAAACACAGTCACCACATGACATGTAGGGCCCATAAGTGATGATTGTGCTGGATTATTTTTGTAATGTATAAGTTTATATTTATTTGGTTTAGTGCTTATGTTTTTTTAGGAGAATGCTACTGATTCATGTAGTATGTCTGCATCTCTCTTTCTGTGTCTTAGCTCTTACCTTCATCACCAGCCCTCCAGGCGTCAGATCCTCTGATACCTCTGTGCTGTAGTCCCCTCGTCCAAACACTGGCGTGTTGTCGTTGACATCAGTCACATTGATGATCACCGTGGTGATGTCGCTGAGGTGAGACTTGCCGCGACTTCCCTCTACAGAGAGGTAGTACTCCCGCGAAACTTCAAAGTCCAGAGGTGCGATCAGGGTCAGGAGGCCTGGAAAAAACACAGAATAAGAACTGAATTATTCTGTCTGAGTGTGAGAAGAAGCAGCACAAATTTGACTTATGCTTGTACAAAACAAAACTGGATCGATTCTGCACAAGAACCACGATTGAGTATCAGAGAAAACTCGACTCACTGGACTGAACTTCAGATGTTTTTCAGCACAGACTGGGTTGCTGAACATGAATGTGCTGTGTGCAGCGTTCTGATGTGGGTTTCTCTGGGGTGATGAAAGCCTTGTCTTTTAAACAGTTCCCTCTGATATACAACCTTAGTACACACTTCCCCAGCTGTGCTAAGCTGCCCAATTCACCACATGAGCTAAATGTTCTACTTTCATAAAACATGTACAAGGTTTTGATTTTCTTCTGTGGAGCTGCACAGCTTCCAGTGGATCCATAATTACAATTACATGTTCCACCGCTCAACACTCTTCAAAGTAACAGAACTTAGTTTTAAATTCTACGGAAGTTATATTTTTTAAACTTCCTCATATATCACTTTCAAGTTTGGGAAAATACACACAAATTAATGCACAGCATATCCAGTGAATACACATAAAACACGAAATCTTGAGTTTGAATATTTGAGACTTTAATGCTCAAGTAACACTGGGGGCCTCATTACAGAATTTTTTTAAACTTTAAATTCAAAGATGCTTACTTAACTTATGTCTGTGTTTCTTCCCTATCTCAGATTTTGAATCTTTACTAGAGATCCAGGGGCTTCAACTTCATAAGTCTGAAATCTGAAAAAAAAATCCTTTCTTATTTAGAATGGAAATTCAGCTGAGATCTGTCCCAGCTGAAGGACATTATAGTTAGGAATTATAAGTTAGGATGTCCTACATTCAAAGTAACTGTTAAAAAAAAAGAAAAAAAAAAGGCAGCAATACTGTAACACCGTATGGCACCGAAGATGGAAGATAACAAAACACTAACCAATAACTGACAGGCCGCTAAAACGGTAACGATTGAAGAAGCAGAAACTGACATTTGCTTTTTAGCTTTAAATTGCCTAATCTCCTTAATGAGTATTCAGTGTATTTTCTCCTCCACCCATGTTAACGTCTCTTACCCTGAAGCTGAAACCGAGCACCTGTCTGTTCTTGTTGATTATAGCAAGCTAGCTGGCCACTGATGAGTGAAATGAGACAGCGGTTGTCATGGATACAGACAGTTTCATCTTCTCTGTGAACAGATACAGGCATGACAGGACGAGTGCCGATTGAGGAAACAAGAATCTGTGTTTAGAATGCATGTATGCTGTAATAAAACTGATACTGTGCTAAAGTTGTGTGGCATTATGCTTAATGTTCAGGTGACGGATGGGAATTTTGTCGCTATTTCCATCAACTGAGGTGTCTGATAAGTGAAAATCATGACCTGTTTGTTGCAAAACATAAAATGTCAAGTGGCAGATAAAAGGAACGACCAGCTGATCGACATAAAAAGCCACTTTAAAGTCTGTAGAGCACAAAGTTTTAGCTGCAGAAAAAAAATTTAAAAATCCATGTCTGTGACTCATGATTATTATTCACAACTTATACTGTGCTTTTCCATTCTCACCACGACTGCTTTTAAATTACATGTCTGAACTTTCATGATCCCTTCTTTGTATAAACTGCTGGAATGCTGCTGCGCTCGAATACACATCATATTGAAATGCAGAATGTATATTATGCAGAGTGACAGATATAATGCACTTTTAAATTGATGCTCTCATGGTACAAGCAAAGTGCTTTGGCTGCTAATATCCACCATAAGTCAAACGTATACACACATACACACGTGTGTGTTCGCGTGTGTGTATGTGGGATCATGTGACATATGAAGTGAACTCTCACTTTTGTCAGCTCAGTGAAGCTGTGAGTTTAACCTTTCAGGAACCATAAATCTCTCCACAGCTGGCTGCCGTCTTTATGTGTTATGTGTCACCCACATGTGAAGTTTAACCTCAATTTATGGCGCTGATAAAAGAGGCGTCACAGCCTTGAAGAGATATAACATGTCATGTTCACTTTTTGTCTGTTTTGTGAATCACTCCTTTCAGCTCAGATTAAGGTCCTCATTTATCTGATTCACCATAAACCTGTTCGACTTGACAAAACAGACCTTTTCACCTCCTGCCCTCTTTCCTCCTCTGGTCATTTCATCAACAGAAGATTGTTATTGAATGTTTGGTGTTGGTCTCTAGTGGATATTAATGACCTGCACCTGAAGGACTCACTAGAGGATTCGTTAAAAAAAAAAAAAAAAGAAGATTGGGAAGGAATGGTCACTTACAGTTTTCCTAGAGCTGATTAACCATTAATTAAGAAATTTTTGTATTGCGATATTAAGTAAAGAATTTGTTTAAAGCAACAATATGTAGCCCTTTTAGAAGATATCAGTTTTAAAATCATTTTAATGCTAGATTAAGTTGCAATAGGTTATCTGGACTCTCTGCCTCAGCCACTCGGCCCTCCTGTATCTTGTTTCTGTGCTGTGTAACTTCATGCCGTGCCTGCGGTTTGGAAACCAAAATTTAACAATGTACTTTACTCTGTCCACAAAACAGTAATTTTGGTGAAACCATGTAACATTTTACAGGTAAAAAATCTTCTGGCTTTCTCTCTGACATTCCACAACTGCTCAGCCTCAACTCTGTGATTCACAGACGTTCCTGAAGGCAACATGCAGGCTGCCTGCTGCATACTGTAGCTGCAGCTGCAACACCGGTGAGTGTTGCGGGAGTCATACTAGAACCAGAACCGCGTGAGTGGACAATGTAACTGGAATCAACGGCCTCTACTAAATCCATGACAGAGGTAAGCATACTGTAAAGAGGACGCTAAAGGAAGAAAAGATGCCAGAGGACCAGTTTGGGTTATCTCAGACTGATGTGTAGTTGTTGGGGAGAGCTGTGCTAATAAAGGCTGCGGACAGAAACAAAACTGGACTTGTTGCTGTTGAATAGTCAAGCCTGGTCACCGTAGTCTTCCCTGCATGAGGGGGCGCAAGCCAAAAGTGACATCATCGCGCCTGCACAAAGGCCCCGCAAGCCGCCTTGGAACCTGGTCGCGTGCCTCTGAGTATTTGTAACTCCACATGCGCTGTGCCTTTCATGTCAAGCTGGACACCAACGAGGGTTTAAAGCAGTTTCAGGGGGAAAGGGAGTCCAAAAGACTAATATAGTCATGTGGTTAACCATGTT
>JAPXVT010000030.1:21796759-21808482 GCA_029823135.1 Acanthurus reversus | reverse complement strand
ACAGTGCAAACAAGCCCTGCTGGGAGGACATCATTAGGACAGGTGGGGCACATTAGAAAGTGTGTTTTTGTCATTAGAGCAGACATGGGAATCAGGGGCAAAGCCGTGTCTCTCCCCTGTCGCCTGTTTTCACTCAGCCGTGCTGGACAGCTGTCAAAACTAGGTGAGGATAAACAATGTTGTGTGGCATGTCAGGGCCCAGTTTGTTTGTTTCTGCGTCGATCTCTCCACATTCACAGCCAGTCAGCTATACCACAGTGGCTACTTTCCAGCTTTGCGTTTGCTTTATTTAATTCAGCCTTTATTTTACTCACCAAGCCCTGTAAAAATCTAAATTTGCAGGGAGACATCCTAAATTATGAAGTATTTATGGGCAACATTTCAGCCATTTCAATGAGGGGAGGGAGGGCAACTCTCAAGCTCACGGACAGACAGACAGTCAAAGATATCAAGATTGCAAGGCAGGAGTCCAAATTTACCCAAGCTGATACAGAGGGGGAATTTCTCTGTTAAACTAAGAATACAAAATAACCTCTTCCATCCCAAATGTATGCAAATTAAGCCGAGTGCATAAACAAACTCTGAAAAGAGCAGCAAACAGGCCAATTCATCACTAATTGAAACAGCAAATTTACCAAGCTGGCACCCCTGGGCCTTTAAGTGCTCCCCATTACTGAATTACTATCTGATCTAAGATGGAAAACACTGTGCCTCATTTGCAAGACTTACTAGCAATGATATCTCATCACTGCAAAGAGACAAACTGTCTCAAGGTGAGCTCAGGTGCAAAATGTAAAACTTGAAGGCGGTACAAAGCTTTAAAAGTTTGAGTTAAAAGTATTTTAAAGGAAGTGAAACATTTAAGTTAATAAAAACTGTTTGACCTCAGTGATTTAAGGAAGACTTTCCCCCAAAATTAAAATTGTTATCAACTCAACCCCATGCCAATTAAAGTTTAGCAGGTGAAACATGTAAAAGGATATAAATAACATGTTTTAAAATCAATGTTGTACTTCCACAGGCTTGGATTACGCCAGACGAGATGTGTGGAATCTTTTATAACTTTGAGTGGTTGTTATTTTCACGATATAAGACAAGTTCCCAGCTGCTTTAAGTTTTTTCGTAGCAGTGATTTTGTTGTAAAGCTCCAAAAAATGTAGACTTAAAAACTTCACCCCACTGTTCAACAGGGGTTCAGTAGATAATGACTGAATCAATCTAAATTTGGGGTGCTGTTCCTTTTACAAAGCTTAAAGCAGGACAGAGAATGAAACAAGGATGAGATGAGGCTATTCTATATCTTGTCATCGCAGTAATCCCATAAAAAAATCGAAACCAACAATATGTTGGTCTTTTATCTCACTGCTTTTTGAATTTATTGCCCTATCTGTGGCTCTCAGCCCCAGGCTCATTGATTCCTCCTAAGGAGTTAAATCTTTGGAAATGGACAGACAATAAAAGGTTTATTTTTAACAACTGCTCACTTTAGTTTTACCAAACAAACAGTAGGAAGCAGTGCATTTGTTGGGGACTACTTTTAAGCAGTGGATTACTGCATATTTGGTGCTCTTGTGAGCATTTGTGGCAGCAGGACGGTTTGTTTAAGACAGAGTAAACATAAACTGCAATGTGTGTTCAGGGTAATGAAGAAACATGTCAGTCAGTGCTTAAGCGTGGCTCACTAATGATGATGTTTTTGAGGAAGAGGATTTTTCAGGTTTTCGATAAAAAATACTATTGTATTTGGTTTGCTATTTCCATTGGACTTGTGAGGCATTAAGCAAAATGTAGAATCCTACATATAGAAAATGTTTTAACGATAAGCAGTTCTTGGTCTGTGGCTTGTGAACATCAAGTAAAAACAGAAAGTAAAGCATGACAACAGAATTAATCACAATCAGGTTAATGATCTAAAAGGATCTGAGATACTCTGAGGAATTTGCTGTTGCAAAGTGCAGGTGAATTGGGCACATTCCTGACTTGCCTGGCCTTGTAAGCAAACAACTTTCTTTGTGCCGCACATAATGAAGCGTACCCTGAAGTTATATAACGGAGAGATTCTGATTTTCAGGCGTTTTGGTAATTCGGCACACCCTTGCTCCCTGCACAAACCTGTTATCAAAATCAGACAACTTGTTCGACAGCTCAAGTTTGGACTTCTCTGCTGAGACTTTATCAGCTGATTCTTCAAGGTTAAGTCAGACAGACAGTGCTGCAGTATAAATTATATTCACGCTTTGGGAGAATTAGTCAGAAACCGGAATTTGTGCGTGAGTCATTTTTCCTGTCAAGGCATGAGAGGTTTCTACACGAGTCAGCCATTACTGTACATTAGTAGCAGCAGACTCATTTGTGAAATTAAGACAAGGTGGATCATGTCGTAAAGATCAGGTTTTAGCAGTTCGTTCATGCCACTTAAGACAACACTATCTCCTTTATTTACATAGATTTACCTGATCAGTGAATGTTGATAGATTTTTCTTGTATACCTCGTTGTTTAGAAAACTTTTTTGACTATCATTGAAGTGCTGTAAGGTCAGATTATCTGCGTGAATGTCAACATGTCATATCAACGGTTTTTGCACCTTGCAAGCAAATTCCGGTTGATTTTAACTATATAGCCTTTAGTATGTGGACATTAAACATTATACTTGTTTGATTTTGGAACATTTCAAACCATTGCAATTAATGCGCTGCTTCACCAGCCTCCACTCTTATACTGCCAGTCTTTCCACAACATACTGGAACCTGACTGCAGAGATTTGCATCCATTTATAAATACATATTGCACACTGAAATGTTGAATGTCATGGCATTGAGATCTTTCTTTACTTAGTTCCAAAAGGGGAATTAAAGAGTAAAGTTCAGGAGCTTTTTTACACCAATTTAGGTCATCCACATTCAAAAGACCGCACACAGAAGAGACTTAAAATTAGAAAAAAAGTCTATGGACATGTAGAATGTATACATACACACAATGAGCCTTTTCAACCAAACATATTTGACCCTGTGCTTGTATGCATGAGTGAATGGATATCAAACACACCTGCTTTTGCACAAAAAAGCTTGATTTAATGTGACACCCTCTGACTGTTTCAACACCTCCTGTCCTCCTGCCTTTGTGTCCCTGCCTGTAATCCTTTGGTATACTGGTCTTAGGGTGTGGACAAGCACCAGAGCTACCTGGAGATTATATGTAGAGGACAGGGCTTGTAGCGGCTTGTAGAGTAAGAGCTAATACCGTGCTAATTTTCCTGAACATCAAAGTCTACTCCGAGTCACTGAGTTGCAACTGTCAGAGACGAACACATAGCTGAGTTGGCTGACAGCCCCCCCCCCAAGTTTGGCTCTTTATCTTTCAGAACACACGTGGATGAGTTTGTGAGTGACCTCTGAGGGAGTCTCTCATTATTAAGGTTCATTTTCAGCACTGCTCTCCGTGCAATACACCCAGGTTCTGCATGGCCTGCTCTGCTCTGACTTGCAACTGTGCATTAGGAGAAGTCAGCCATTTTTCTACCCCCCTTGTGGGAAATAACTCATTGGTTTTACAGCTGCAGTAACACCCCTGTATCACATGGTGATATATCCAGCTATGTGGAAACAATTTGCCAAAGAGAAAGCACAGCAGTCCTCTAGATGTCTTATATTCACCTGGGGTGTTTGAATCAAGATGTAAGGTAATCACAAGGTAGCGAGCAGTCCATATTTCTGCCCAAACTGCTGGTAAAATCAGAGGTTGACACTTGCTTATGCAGCTGATCCAGTTAAATATATCCCATAGTTACTTTGTAAGCATCTGCCCATATGTTAGCTCACCTAAAGGCTTCAGTTCATGTTTCAGGACCAAACTGAATATTCAAATGTTTACTTTAGTCTCAAAAACCTGAGAAGTGAAGCTGCTTGGAGGATTTAAATTCAAAACTGGATCTAAATTATTTTTAGTACATGTTATAAGAAGAAAAAGGGGAAAATGGTTGCAAAATACTGTATAATATTGTCATTACAGATTTGAATATTTACTGGCCTCACAATTTCATTCGATAACAATTCACCTGTCAACAGTTCAAATGCAAAACAATTCTTGATGCATCAATGCATCTGCAATGTGTTGCACCTTTAATTTTCTATATTACTGCACAGTGCACATAGTTTTTCATCAATTAATACAAGCAGTCAGATAACTCTGAACCTCGCTCTTATTCGGAAGGCCCTTTCAGAAGTTACACACTGTCCGCCATTCGTTAATTTTCTATTTGTGGAGCTGCACATCCTGTTCTCTCACTCAAGGCAGCACACCAGTAAAGAGCATGACGTTGTATGCACCAACCCATTGGGAGCAATGTGGGTTTTAGCCGGTCAGTAAAACCACCAAAGAAGACTAGCATCCTGTTGTCTCACAGGGAGAATGTAAACAAGACTATGAATGCAGTCTAAAGTATTGTTGGCTGCTAAATTGAAGAGAGTTGCAATAAAAGAGAAATTAATGGTGTGTGTGTGTGCTGACAACTAGTTAGTAACAGCAGCTCAAAACGAACAAAGCTGTTAACCCAGCTGTGTCAAGACTGGACAGCTTATTCAAAGCACCGCTAACAGCAGAAGCTAATCCAGCTAACAGCTACGCTTGTGCTGCAAACTCTTCTTGGTCACTTCGCTGTTGTCGCTATTGACAGCGCATGTGAGTAGATAAGCATTACGGTTAGTTTTACACTCTGACACTTAATGTTTGCTTCCTCATCCAAATGAGTATTGGAAAGTGTGTTGTGAGTCTGTTGTTTTGTGTAGGCAGCAAACTCTCGATTATACCATCTCTCTGCATCGATGCAGAATCTTCACATCCACATCGCGGTGCATCTTATAATCATCAAATTTCTACACCTCTAATTGTCAAGTGCTATTTCTGTGGGATCACCTTGGGAAAAAATGTTTAAAATGAGCGATACTGTTTATGAAAAAATAACAATAAGATCTTCAGTGACAAATGAGAGCAGTTGGGATTAGACAACATGCCAGTAGATATTTACAATGACTAGTAACTAATTTTACATGAAAAGACTTGTGCTGTAGCTGTAACATATCAAAATGTCACACCAAAATATGTTTTAAAAAATTAGAGAGAAGAACTAACAATTAAATAAGAATCTCATTTTTTCATACTGCATGTGTTGATATCTGTTTTAAAGAGCTGACATTCAATTTTAAAGGAAACTAGAATAATTATTACTGGCAATTGTTGCATTTTTAGTTATTGTTTTATAGTAGATGTAAGAGTTGCTAATCATTCACTCTTTATTACCTGTTTCGGGATCCACACTGAAGAACGTGCGATGAGATTCCGGCATCTGAAAGGTAAGTTTCCCTTCAGAGGAAGCGTCCTTGTCTGTGGCTGACACCTGAACAATGGACTTCACCTTATCCACGTTTTCCGGGACGGAAGCGAAATACACCGGCTGAGAAAGTTCTGGAGTGTTATCGTTAACGTCCAGGACCTCAATGAAGACGTGTGTCCACGAAATCAGAGGCTCCGTCCCCAGATCAGTGATGTAGACAGAAAGCCAGTAGTGAGGCTTCATCTCACGGTCCAGCGTCTCGGTTGTACGAATTACACCTGAGGCACATGAAAAAGTGGGAAACTGGGGAAAAGTGTTTTTACTTATGAATGGCAGACCAGTATACACTTGTTTAAACCTGCTGCTATACAGGTATAATCAGTAAACTGTATTTTATGCTTAATAACTATAAGCACCCTGGAGGAAATAACAATTACTATGACTTTCATTCAGTGCAAGGTGGCTGTTTGCATTTAAAAAGGCTGGACTAATGCTGACAGACTCTGAAACAGGGGTGGCACTTTTGTGTTGCCAAAACATGCTCAAATTCTTACGAAATAGAGGAAGTAGGATAACACAGGTTAGTTATGGTATGCAGGGGTTCTATAAACAAGGGAGATCATTTCTTCCACACATAGTTGCCCTCAGAAGCAGTTAAAATTTGGATACCCCGAGGCACAGCTAAAAAAAATAGAAACACAAAAAAGAGATACATTTCACCAGGGTTCCATTATGACAGGAAAATCTATTTGCCCTGATTTTATCTGAGCCTTAGGTGCAAACTAATGGAATTTACTGATATGTCGACAGTTGCAGGTATAGCATATACTGATGGAAAAATAAACAAACTTAACCACTACAAAGGAAATGCCATGTTATACAACCAAATACATGTCATGTTTTATTGTAAGCTGGGGGTTCCTACATTAGGAACCATTTTGTTGAAATCTGAACATCTAACTTCATCTGTGCTGGGAGATCTGGTGATAAGATGGATAAAAAGCTCAAGGACAGGTGCTAACAACCCAGATGGGGAAATTGTTTTGCCAATAAAAGATATGATGTGTAATGAGCTGTTTAAATTGAGAACCCAAGAGACTTTTAATTATTTTGTCTAATACTCAACTTATCAACTGCATGCTGAATGATCAAACTGATTGCATTATTAATGAGTAAAGTGGGCTGTTAATGCTCTCTTTGAAGAAAAGTCCGACATCTTAGGAAATACACACATTCACTTATTCAGGTTAGATGAGAAGATCGATGTCACTCTAATGTCTGTAAGCTAAACATGAAGCTATAGCCAGCAGTCAGATGACTTATAACCCTTTTACACTGGACAAACAACCCAATAAAACCCAACTAACATCTGGCTTTTTGCCTTCAGTGTGAATGGCTCCAATCAGCAATCATTCCTGAATAAAATGACTCTGCAGCAGTCAGAGGTATTTAATGGCTCCAGCTCTGATAAGCAGTGGTGGAAACTTGACACCCAGGTGGACATGCTAATTATGGCCCCTTTTCTGGTGCACTGCTATGACACTCATTAAATTTGAACATTATTGTTCTTTACAGTGTAGTAACAAACTGCAAGGGAGATTATTTTCTCTTGTAAGATAAAACAGGGTTAGAGTGCTTCTCTTGATTCAAGGGGAAGTGGGAATAAAGAGACAAGTTACTGGCACCGTGAGAGAAACTAAAATATACAACAGTAAATTCTGGGTAAAAGCTGTTTGTTTTTTGAAGTGCAACAGAAGCGTAGCAATAAGAAATCCAAATCTTCCTTGTCTAGCTTCAATAGCTCCATTTATCACCTGAGCCAGGCCAACAAGGGCACCACTGAGTCAAACTTCATCAGTTCCACAGTATACAGTTGCTGAGGATCAGCGTGTGTTCAAACAAGATTTTTTAAGTTTAGATCAAGATAAACACTAATTTTCCCATATTCCCAACGATACACCAACTATCAAACAAACAAACAATCAAAAACTTTTTACCTGTTTCCTCATCAATGGTGAATACTCCAAGACCAGAGCCTTCGTGGATGTGGTACCTCACGACTCCATCTCTGCCCAGATCCTTGTCTGAAGCTGTAAGCATGACCACTGATGTTCCCACTGCTGCATCCTCCAACACTCCAGCTTCATACACAAACTCTGAGAACACAGGCCTGTGGAGGTTCTCATTGACATCCAGGACATGAATCTCCACAAAACAGGAGGAAGAGAGGGAGCGAGGGAGACCGTGGTCAACTGCTCGAACTGTGAGGTTGTAAACTGGCCGCCTCTCAAAGTCCAGCTCCCTCTCAAGAGTCAAGCCACCAGTTGAGGAGTCAAGATGAAAGATCCCACCCTCTGTATTCTTCAGGTTGTAGGTGACGAGACCTCCGCTGCCCAGATCCAAGTCCACACTCTCAACCCAGACAAGGAGGGTGCCCACAGGTACATCCTCTGGAACTTTTATTTTGTAAACTTTGGGTACAAACTTGGGTGGGTTATCATTTATGTCTTGCAGAACCACCACAAGGTCTATTGCAGAGAACAACTGAGGGCTGTGTTTAGGTTGGTCTCTGGCTTCAATGTGGAGGTCGTGCCTGGGTGAGGTTTCGCGATCCAAACGGCCCGTCACCGTCACTTCACCAGTAACTTCATCAATCCTGAACATGTCAGTGGACGTCAGAAGGGAGTATTGGACATTACCATTCATACCTACGTCAAGATCTATTGCACGAGCTAAAAAAATAATGGAGTCCACCTCCGTGTTTTCAGGCACATGTATCACATATCTGGGCTGATCAAAAACAGGAGCGTTGTCATTGACGTCAACCACATTTACTGCAACAAACTTCCATGCGGATGTTTGCGGTGTTCCCAAGTCATAAACAGTGATGTTCAAAATGTAGAACTCTTTACTCTCTCTGTCTAAAGGACAAACTAACTGAAGGTCACCAGAGAAAGTATCAATAGAGAAACATCCATCCTCATTCCCGCTTGATATTGTGTACACTAGCTTGCTATTAAATCCAGTGTCAGTGTCTGTTGCCTTGAACTGAATAATGGTGGAATTCAGTGGCTGGTCCTCTGTCAGGTCAATTGAACTCGGGAGGCTCAAATCAAACTTGGGAGAATGTCGGTTGGTGATGTGAATATCAGAGAACGTGTCTTCCTCTTGATTGGTTAAAATGGGTTTGATTGACTCTATCAATTTATCGGTCAGCTGTTTAAAAATGCCCGTTTCTCTGCAGTGGACCGTTGTATCATCACCTCTGTTAGTGACAGTTATCCTGACAAGTGAAGCTTCAGAGCGATGTTGGCCATCAGTGGCTACAACTCTCAAAGTGAACGAGCTTGCTCGTAGGGGAATTGGTTGCTTCAGGGTGATGGCTCCTGACACAGGATCAATACCAAATACTTGGAGCTCATTTCCTGACTCAATGACATACCTCAGCTGCTGTAGCTCATCCAAATCAATGGCTGACAGCTCAGCGATGGTGTGCCCAATGGGAAAATCTAGAGGCACAGTGGTGTTGCAGTCCACCCTCTCAAACAGAGGGATGTTATCGTTGACATTGTTCAGGGTGATTGTCACGGGGCCTTCGCTGACCTGACTGAAGGGGCTGCCGCTGTCTGAGGCCCAAACTCTCAGGTGATATCTCCGTTTCATGAGTTCGTAGTCTAAGTGTTCTGAGGTTGAGATGACACCTGTAAATGGGTCAATTGTAAAAGGTATTGGGCCTGAGTTGGCAATAGCATAGGTCACAAAGCCGTTTTTGCCCTTATCTCCGTCTGTGGCCACTACTTTCAACACACTGCTTCCAACTGGGGTGTTTTCATCCAGTGTGGCCTGATAGGAAGTTTGGGTGAACTGTGGGCTGTTGTCATTTTCATCTGTTACCTCAACTACTATGTGGGTCTCAGCTTCACCATGATTGGCCACTACATCAAACTCGTAACGATTCTTTGTCTCATAGTCAAGTTTTTCTGTTGTTATAATAATTCCTGTTTTGGGGTTTATTTTGAATTTGGTGCTATCTGGATTATTTTTGATACTAAAGGTAACATTATAAGGTGCTGAGGTCACAGAAACCTTCACTACATGAGTTTTCGGGGGTGAAAACTCACTCAGTGTAACGATGTAGGTGTCTTCAAAAAATGCCAAAGGGCTATATTGAAATGCAGGGATGTGGATTTGTGCAACTGGAGAGAGTAAACTCGGGAAGCTCCTGTCTTTAGCTTGAAGGGTCAAATTCAGCCCAAAAGGAGTTTTAGACCAGATAATCCTCTTTGTAGAGATCACTTGAAAGTCACTGCCCTGCGCCCCAAAGGGGATTATCTCAAAACACTTGTGGGGATCCCCTCCAACAATATTAAGGGATTCCACAGGCTTAACTCCTACCTCCACGTGGACATTGATAGTTATTGTACCGTCTGGAGAGATTGTGGGTTTGGGGGGAGGTGAGATAACTGGAGACCCCATGGGCATCTTTTGTATGTTCACGGTAACCCTGGCAACATTACCAAATTTCTGAACACCAGATATCTTCTTTGTTCTGTCCTCAGCTAAAACAGTGAGGTCGTATCTGTCTGTGCGGGTGTGATTGAGCCTCTTCACAAGGCTGACTGTGCCTGTGAAAGGGTCAACCACAAAAGGATGAGCTCTGCTGGTAAAAGAATAGTAAAACTCAGAATTGCTACCGACGTCAGCGTCTGTGGCACTAACCCTGACCACACTTGACTTGAGCGGAGTGTCCTCCCTGATGGCCACATTGTACGAGGCAGGATAGAAAAGGGGTTTCAAGTCATTGGTGTCAAGCACCTGGACAAACACTTTTGTTTTTGCCTGCAAGTCAAAAGTGTTTTCAGTTGCCTCCACAGTGAGAGTGTAAGTGTCCCTGACCTCCCTGTTGAGAAGTGCTGAGTTACTGCTACGAGTTTTGATCCTTAGGAAGCAGAAATCCCCAACTGTAAGGGCCTCTGCTTGGAAAAGGTCGTCATCGTCACCTGAGACAACTTTATAATTGATTTCCCAGAACAGATCTGTTACTTCAATGCCCATCTTCACCGGTGTCTCAATGTACGTCCGAGGGGCAGAGTTCTCGTTGATTGTGGCGTTGTAGAGATGGTGTGTGAACCTTAGCGGCGAGCTGTCTTTTCCTTTCCCTAAAACTCCTTGAAATCTTGGCATGTTCAGGAGTACTGCCGCTAAAGTAAGGAGAGTTTTCCCAAAAGCTGCCATCTTTAGCACCTCCATGAAGATCCTCAGACCTGTAAAAACAAAAAGAAGAGGAGGGACAAAAAAATGTCATGAAAAAGATCATATATCAGGAATAGGACAAGCCATACTGAAAAATCGAAACTTGTTTCCTTGAGTAAATAGTCTCGTCTGAAATACCTTTTCTATCTGCACAAAAACACATAATATACAGATAACTCTTGTAACTACGCTATTTTGTAAACAGACCAATTATTTCTCCCAGGCTCCACTGGGAATACAAAATGGACACAGAACACACATTGACACAACAGCAGAAGGGAGGCCTGTGATGAGGCATCTGACTCCTGTCTCAACTTGCCTTGACCAAAAAAAAAAAAAAAAGGAGGCAAAGTCAAACAAAACATTGTTTGGGGACCAGAAAGTTGCCTCCGAGCCTTTTCAGTCAGGTGGCAGTCAAAATCCTTCCCCATTATTATGCTTTCAGTGGCCAAATACTAGCAAAAGGTACTCATCGAAATTATTACTTCTAAGCCTTTGTCATCACAGAGCTATGATGGAGGATTTATAGTTTGATGACATGGTATCATGCAGACAGCAGTGGGTGGTTCAGTCTTGATCCGAGTGTAAATGGCTGCATGTGTATTGTCTGTCTGTGCTTGTGATTGGAGTTTGTGCCTGAGGTGTCCCTGATGGCATGAGCCACCAAACTGCTGCTCCTATAACCAACAAACGATTAAGACTCCATGCTGTGGAATTGCAATATCACTTTTATGAGAGGACACAGCCAAAAAGGGAGAATAAAATGTTAAAAATATATACTTTGACAAAAATTTGGATCATCAAATGTGCACTAAAGTTGAATCCCCACAAATTGAAACAACAGCTTTCAATGTAGAGATTTTTTTTATGCCCATAATACATTTATTGAATGTTGCACACAGAGTTTTTCTTTTACAGTACGTTATTTAGAAAAAACATACAATAAGTCTAAATGGATGATGGATAAAGTTTGATGATTTGGATTCATGCTAGAATGAAACATTAGATTAAAATCCAAAACTTATACGTCTTCTACAAATGTTGTTTTTTTTCTTAAAAATGCAGATTTACTGGCGTTTAGATACCTTTTCTGGTTTAATCTCATTTTCACTGTCCCTTAGAGCAGATTCAATGATGTGA
>JAPXVT010000030.1:21715201-21725702 GCA_029823135.1 Acanthurus reversus | reverse complement strand
TGTTTCTGTTGTGTCTGAATTAGACAATTGCTAAAAGCTGAAAAGCTGTCTAAAACTATGTCCTGCTAGTGGTTTGGGGGAGGGGGAGCTTCCCTAATCCACTTCCCTTAGTCTAGGGTTTTTTTTTCCCCCAGTGGGTCTGGGAATTTAAGTCATGACCTTCATGTCACAGGCTGGCATCTGGATCCCCGAGGCCTCTACTGCCAACTGTGTTTCCCTGTGAAATGACCCCGTCATGTTGTTTGGGTTCCTCCTCTGATAAGGGCCGTTCTACATCTGTCTAAATGGCATCAGACTGGTCTGTTCTGATGTGGATCAGATGGAGCCAGATGGTTTTGTGGTTCAGTGAGTTAAGACGTGTTCTAGGACATGATTCAAAACAAGAAAAACTGCTAAAATATTTACAGAAAACAGCTGCGTAAAGAAGGGTGTCAGGCTTTTAGCGTTCTGGATGGAAAACTGAGAGTCGACAGCTTTCTGCAGAAGGCATTGAATAGATATGCAGAACTCTGGAGCTTTGTGGAAAAGCTGCTGCTAATGTTTTATAGACAAGCAACCCTGGAGTGTAGGTTCTCCATAGGAGGAGGTGGAGTTGGGCAATATTGAGGATTACAGTGTAGTCCTATAGAGACTCACCTGCGATAGCACGAAGGTATCTGGTAGAATGATAAAGGTGTGACTAACTAAAGAGCTGCTAAATAAGAAGGTATCTGTATTAACCCAGTATAAGACTTGAAAATGAGAAGAAGAAAAAGGTAAAGACCGGACTGGTGCGGAGTATACATGAGTTTGAAGAGACAGGCAAGAAAAGAAGCACTTTCACGAATATATGCAGGCTGAGAATACAACAGTGACCAAGTTGACAGAACTCATTATTTAATCCAACAAGGACAGGGGAAGGAGGTGCTGTTAGAAAACATGCAGCAAACATGACATTCATTTTTCAACTTACTGGCTTGGGACAGGCTGTTTTCAGAGCTTATTATTAAACTTATTAGTAAGTCGAACTGCTGTCTAACTGGAAAGCCCTGAACAAAGAAAAGAAAATGTAAATTTTGTTTTCCAAGAAAGTCAATAAGCTGTTTCTTTGCAATCAATAAAATTACTTGTAATTCTGTGACTTAAAAAGAAAAACAAACAAACAAAAAAAAACGAATTCAACTTTAAATTCAACTTTAACAAGGATGAAAAAAATTGGTACATACACCTTCAGGAAGAAATGTCACAATATTGGTGAATCCTCAACTTTTCATCTCATCTCTTTCATTAAATTCTTGTTAAACTAATGACACTCCTATCATGCCAAAGTCAACCTGTTATAAACATCTGCTTGAAATCAGTATGTTAGCTCTGGTATTGTTAGCCTGTTAGCATGCTGACATCAGGCCTCCGCCCAGATCTTTATTAATAAACGATTAGGTTTACATTGGGTTTTTTGAGGACTATGTATGCCCCAGTTGTATGAATTGACTACTACATGCAAAAGTAAATGGACTTTGTGTGGGTCGCTGCAGTAGGTAGGCTACTACAAGTGAAAAAGCAAAAGTATGTGAGTCAGAATGCACCCCTTCTTTGTCCCATACAGTCTGTGGTGGATGTACACATGGTCACCACCACAAGTAGACAGATCAGTATGTGTCAGTATGTTCTCTGAGCCCTGAAGCACATCACAGCACCATGGAAAATCTCCTCAGGCCTAATCAATGTGCTGATATGTCAGCATGAGAGAGTGGTGTGTATCAGATGGGACCAAAGGGCTGAAAATACTGTTGTCTCCGTCCGTCCATCCATCCTGTCCACTGATGATGCATCCATGCATGAAGAAACACAATCAATATAAATGTAAACACAACATGTGGTTGACCTTTGTCCTCTCTAACACTCAGGGATGCTGTTCTATTTTCCAGCCTTCCCCGCTGTCCTGTTACATCATCGTGTTATTGGTTTGATTTTATGCTGTCAGTCATTTTAAAATAGCAGATGACCCCTTTTTGTCACAGTGGAAATCTCATTTTAGAGCAGATCTCTCTGTGAGTAATGAGAATCCATTGTGTGATAATTACAGAAGATTTAAAGCTCATTTAAACACCCACTGTTACCTGCTTTCACTGCTCAGGTCAGCTGATAAAACACACGCGGCTGACACTGACAATAATTACATACAGCCTACGTGTGTGTTTAAAAAAGATAAACAGCAAGAGGGAGATAAAAGCTATCACCTCCAGTGTGTGTGTTTGCCTGTACAGTATGAGATGAATATCTAAATTTAGTGAAGAGGATTGCTGTTTGAAGCAGAGGGGGAAGAATAAGGGGGTGGAGTTATGGTACTCAGTAGTGGAAAAAAGTTTTTTAAATCTTTTACTTAAGTGAAAGTTGTTACCAAACTGACCAAATACTCCACAAGTAGAGATCTACATCAAAAACCTTACTTAAAACCCCTCCTATGAACTTTCATTTTGTGTTGATTGTAGCACCCCGTGTGGACAAAAGCAGTACTGCTTACTGCCACCAACATCTTACCTAGCGTGAGCATTTGTTTTGGAACAGAATGAAAGAAACACTCTCTTTATTTGCACAATACCAGTTTGGCCATAAAAACGAAATATTGAAATAATCTGAAGAAACGTATCCTCCTGCTTCCAACCATAGATAGTAAAAAAGACAACAACGGATCGATCATGCTCATAAACAACAAATCGTCCCTTCAGTTCTGCCGTAAAGCATTTCAAAGTGTTTCAGCCGACTGAACGGCCCGGGCAAAGGCATTGTCAAAGACAGGATAGAAATCAAAATCTCCTCACTTATGGTCTCGTTTACCAATGCAGGTAAGATGTGAGGCATCAGTATTAAATTTTGATGTTTCATAAATAGTTAAACGTTCATTGGACTTAAAGTAAAAATATGTACAGTGAGCATTATTATCAAAATTTACTTAAAATATTAAAAGGGTTTAAGTATTGGGTGTTTTACTATCATACACGATGCTTTTGCAATAAGATGTTGCTGCATTATTGTGTATGTTGTATTTTACCATTGTCAATGTTAAAGGTTGAACTACATTGTAATTCAAACTGATACTTTCTGTGACCTTAGGAAAACAGCCCTGCATTTTGCAGCTAATCAAAGGGAGGTTTTAAATTGTTTATTTAGGGAAAATGAAAAACGTTCTCAATGTTCACTCACTCTAAACTGCCAAATGTAAAGTAAAAGTACTTAATTACATTTCACCACTGCTGAAACCCAACTCGTGCATTTTTATGGCATAAAACTTTGTGCTGAGGTTCAAGTTTGTCATTTCCATAAATGATTTATCAGGGATTTTGGCTCTAGCCGACTGTGTAAGAGAAGAGAGTGAAAAAAATAAATCTCTATTTGTTCTGTTTCATTAAACAAATTTTAAGAACTTTTGGGAGTGTGAAGACATGTAACACAGTTGAAAATTAGTTAAAAACCATCTAGGTGCTATAACAAGAAACTCATATTAGATATTTCATTATGTAAGACTAATATTGGTCCTTTTTTAAAAATGTATTTTGTTTGTACATCAAAGTTATTTTTATCTATTTCTTTTTTTTTTTTTATGTTTTTCTAAAGGAATACATACAAGGGAGTGAGCAGTGACCTTAAGCAGTTCATTTCAATCATTTGCATTTTTATTCAGACTATCTATGAAAGCTGCATAAATTCATCACCACAGAATTTGGCTTTAAACCTGTACTGATTATGAAAGCATGGAAGCATCACACGGCACACTGAGACACGTCTCAAAACACGACCTCAGTGGCACCAAGACACTCTGACAGTGTCGCTGTGTTGAAGAGATGAGATGGAAACACTGGAGCAGACAAAGGTCAGTGTGTGAGTTAGATTTGAGTGATGCATGAAATGCTGCATGTCATGATCTCTCCTCTCACGCTGGATTTATATGTATCAAAATAAATCAACACTGGTGGTTCTTTTTTTTTTTTTTTTTGCTCTCATGTCTCTGTGGGGAAGAAAAGCTCTGGACCATTAGAGCACGTAATGAAGGAATCATCCATTTCAGTGTGTGAAGGCTAAAATCTCTATTAACGGATAAGTTTATAAGTTTTTTGCACAATAAGCCTTATAATAAGGATATTTATGATCCTATACAATGTTCTACAGCATTATTATGACGAACGTTTCAGTCCTGAGAGCTGGAGTTCACTGCTGACTTCACCATTCGCTGAAAACAGTGGAGGAGTACGTGCACTCAGACAATCCATCAAAAAGTAGAATAAATGCTGGTTTTGAAAGACGTGAAAACCCAAAAAGCTGCTCTTTCAGCTGCTTCGCAAAGCAAACAAAAAGCTGTTATATACCCGTGTTTAGCTTCATGTTTTAGTGTCAGCACATGAGAGGACACCACTAAGCATTTGGTCAGTTTCACATCTTTTAAAACCAGCATTTTTTCTATTTTTTGACAGATTGTGTGAGTACACATGCTCTTCCTTTCTCTTTAGCTAGCAGTGACATCAGCAGCGAGCTCCAGCTCTCAGGACTGCGCTGGTTGTCATCATAATACTGTGGAACATTGCATATGATCGGAAATATCCTCATTATAAGGCTTAATGCACAAAAAAGTCAAACTTCTCCTGTAATAAAAGCTGTGGTTCACTTTTGATCGTTATTAATAACAGAGATTTTAGAAGGCGATACAAGAGACACATTTCTCTTTATTTTCTATCCCTTCCTTTTTTGTTGTTATTTTTTTTTCTCCTTCCACTTCTTCTTTCTCCTCCTTGTGTCTGTGAGAGCTCCATTCATCTGCGGAGCTTCGATAACACTCGTTTCTTGGACTGAAACCCCTGTGACCTCTGAACACATGCACTGCATGTAAAGCCAGCAGCGTTCTGCGACGCCAGGCCTCTGCTGCGGTGAGATAGTGCTTGCTGCTGCTGTCAGCATGTAAATTGGAGCATTACACCACAAAAGGTCTGATGCATCATTGTAAACAATGGTTCAACAAAGCTTGTTGTCAATTATTCCAGATCATTCCAAAGCTTTTGTGTGTGTGGTCTTATCTTAACAAATCACATGTGCTGCTCAATATTTTCAAGTTCAAACAGGATCTGAACTGAATAAATTCATGCAAATGCTCAACTACTGACGATTTTTCTTTATGCTTTTATGTTCTTTGAGTATGCATTAATAACATAGCTTGATTATAAAGTAGCCTGACCTTCTGCCTGCTTTAATTCACATGCAATTGATTGAAAGAAAGATTGCAGCACTGAAGGTTCAAAGCTCGCATCACTGCGGGTGAGGGTGTGTGGGTTTTTCCTTATTAGAGAAACCAATTTATTTTTGAACTGAGAAGCTACTACCTCAGTTATCTGCCTTGTTCCTGACACATGGCTGGTCTTTAGAAGTTGTGGCTCCTCTTAGAAGAGGAGACATAGCAGAGCAGACACAGCAAAGGCCACAGGGGGTAATCAAAGGCGAGGCTGCTGCGTTGAGGACACAGCCTCCGAACATGGGGCGCCCGTTCTATCAACTGAGCCACCAGGGTGCCCCCATGTCTGCAACTCTGAATATTTCCTCAAAATATTAAACTGTGCATGTAAGTTTGAGTCCAGTGGTTTTAGCCATGTGAAAATGAAGGCACTTGCGTCTCTGTTTCTTTTTGAATTGACGTTGCAAAGTCTGCGGATGCTTTGCACTGAACAGATGACGTCAAACTTTTATGATTACCTGCCACTCTGTCCTTTCATTGACAAAAAACAAAGATAAAAGCACTTTTTTCCTGCAAGGCCAAAAGTACACGATGCATCAAAAATCAGATCACAGGTTGATTCAAAAACTGAACTTGTACTGTTTGAATGATGAGGTCGCAGCCTCCGACTGCAGACAAGAGGAGACAGCAGCTTTTCTCCCTTGTGATATTTGCCTCTCTCTTTTCGCCCTTTTTTTCCTTATTAACCTGCAGCTTTGTTTGCCTTCTCAATAAAGACTGACTCATCTCGACTCCCAGAAGACACGATAAACCCTCTAATCTTCCAGCTTTCTCTCTCCACTTCTCGCTTCTCTCTGTCTTACTTTTATAAAGATTCCTGCAATTTAGACGCCCCATGCAGATCCAATTTAAAGAGCAGTGTCTGTCGTCATAGTGACAAGCTCTTCTGAGCACACCAACTTGCTTTTGAAGGCACTCAGTCCTTTTCACTTCTGCAAAATCTAAAAATACCTTTGGTTCTTTTAAGATGTGGCTTTATCAGAATTTTGGCATCTTCTGCCTCTTTTATTTATTTATTTATTTATTTTTATTTCATTTTTTCTGCAAATTCTCATATCCTGCTTATCATGTTGGTGAGAAGTGATTTCCTGATCTCTCCACAGCTTTTCTGTGATTTGGACGAAGATCACTCAAGGTCAAAATGGTTTTAATTTTCATCCCATTTTCCAGTTATGTATTTCAAAGTTTTTAATTTGGATTGAATTAAGATTTTAAAGCCAAGTGAGTCAGAAAACAATTTGTTTGTCCTTCTGCATCTTAACTTTTGGCGTCTAAAATAACTGGAATTAAACGGCACATGTAAAGTTCATACAGTTACAGCAAAGAAAGAATAATTACAACTTCCTCCTTCTCCCAGGCAGTATTACACAGTGTTATCTCTCACAGAAACAATGAGAAGACCATTAACCTCCACAACAGCTCGAAGCAAAGAGAAGGCAAAGATAAAAAGGAAACACAGCACAGACACAATTACATTGTTCAGATGGAGTTGTCGGTTTAGGTGACAGATCGAACTAGATTACTTTGCCATTTCACTGAGCATAATAAATACCCATAAACCCTTCTGTCAGTTTTATTGCAGGGGATTGGTTGGAATGTGGGAGAATTAAAAGATGAAAACACTTCTTCTGAGGATTTGGACAAACAAGAATGTGGTTGTGGGTCACTGGCACAGCAAGATGGAAAACAAAAGAACATCAGTCATCTTACAGTATCTGTATTAAGACACGCTCTCATTCCTACTCGTCAAATATATAATATCTTTGGCATGTCACAAAGACGCACAATGTACCGTTTTGCGTCAAAGTCTGACATGGAAAGCCTACCAGCAACAAAGCCCTTTTTTAAAACACATGATTTACATGGTAAAACGGTTGCAGTTTGTTAAAAATTAAGCAACAAATGCATTCATTTAGATTTAGGAAAAAATAGTCGGCTACATATTTTAGGTTTGTTTTTTACAATGTACATTTGAGAAGTTTCTATGAACATCTAATAATAATGCAGACAAGTTTAAACTGGAGTTGGCTTGGTGTCCAGTGTGTCTCATACAGTTGCCTAAAGGTATCCTCTGCATTTGTATCAGATGCCAAAGGGTGTGCAAAGCATCAGCATTTGATGTGCTGAAAATAAGAGTGGGCTTAAAAGAGACAACTGACAGGGAGCACAAATGAAGAAGAGGGGAACATCAAAGTAGAAGCTAAGTAAGAGGAAAGACAAAGAGGGAAAAAGAGGATGATTGATGGGAGGAAAGGAAGAAAAAAGAGGGAAAAAGTGGACAAGAGATAATAACTTTGTCTCACCTCTGCTGTTCAACTACACCAGAGCAACAAACTCCCCAATGATTTGCCCTATGACAAATAAAAAGAGATGGAGACAGAAACCTAAAGAGGAAGAGTTCACCGGTTCATCCTCCTCTTCCTCCCTCCAACTGCTCCCTCTTAGGTAATAAGCTTTTCCTGTCAAAATATGAAGCTCACAGGAGACCCCGACTACATGAAGTCTTCTATTCCAGTCAGACAGACAACATGTTTCCAGCTAGGTGTGTCTGTCACATATTCAAATTAAACGACTCCCCGTGCACAGACACGTCCCCTTCCTCTTTGACTGGGACAAACCTCAGCAGGTGAAATGAGGAGTAATGAGGTGTGACGGGGTTCATTTTGTGAAACAAGAAGCAGCATGAAACTTTTTCAGATGACGAGAGACAAGAAGAGTGAAGGGCAAAGAGAAAGAGAAAAAATGAGGCAGCTGCAGATGAACTTTTAAAGATCAGCTTGGCCTTACTGTTTGGCTGCTTCTGCAGTGACTTCTCGCTAAATGGTCTCTGCACACAAAAAAAAAAAGAAAGAAAGAAAGAAAGAAAGAAAGAAAGAAAAAGTTTTAGTATACAGCAACAGGAGCATCAACCCAAATGATACCATAGATGAACAATAAAACAGTGTTGTTTCCTCAGATTAAATGAAGTGTGATAAATATTTGTATGGTTTCAATGATTATTATTTATTTATTCAGCACGGAGAAGAAGTTCTTCCAGCTTTGAATGCTGACTCGGCCATGCTGGAGCAAAATAATGTGTTGTGCATTAACGAGATAAAAGGGAAGCAGTTATTGAACAAGCTTGTGTTTTTTTTCGGTGAATGTTAAACAGAATGTGTCCTACAGTATAAAAGTGAACTCTTATTATTTTGGAATAAATCACATTAATTTACTTACTGAAATAACATTCAAGTACACACAAAACGCAAGGGCGATTTTTTTGTTGTTGTTTTTTTTGTTGTTGTTGTTTTCCACTGCACCTTGGGTGTGTTCAAATCTCTTCACCCCCACCACCTCTTTATTTGTCTTTGCAGTTAATGATAGATACCCCAACTTCCCCAGTCACCAGCGGTCTGCCTCTCTTCTTTGTGATTACAGTAACTGCCATAAAACAGGTGAGAACACAAGTACATGATCGCTTCCTCTTTGTTACAGGAAAATCTGCTAAAAATGGGGAACATACATGCATTATTATTTTTACAGTTTAATTACAAAACATTTACCATTTCTCTAAATGTCATCAGCCACAATGTGAAAAATTATGCTTTGTTTTCAACCCAGAAATAAGCTTGACAAGGATATAAAAAGTTGCATTTGGAATAACTTCAGTGGTTAGAGAATCAATGCCAGCATTGCATCTCTACTGTGAAGCTGGCAAAGACCATTTTCTATACGTAACTGGTTACTGAATACGTTTCGTCACAGGGCTATGAGGATTGGCTGAGGCACAAGGCGGACAACGAGGTGAATGGGGCCCCAGTGTTTGTGGTTCGCAGTGGAAGTCTGGTCCAGACAAGGTCCAAGAACATCAGGGTAAGATGTCAGAAACTGTTTCACCGTTTTAAAACCAGATCATTTCTTTTGCTTACAGAAAAAAACCTTTACACAAAGTGCCTTAAAATAGTTTTTTCACAGCTCATAGCCGACAGCCATAACTACCTGAAGCTTGGCGGTTAAATTCTTGGTGCCAGTTGTGTTTTCTTGGAACTAGTCAGTATAAGAAGATAATGTAGGATAATCTTATCAATGAAAAGAAAACTGTTTTGATGCTAGGACTGCAAGAAACAGTGGCAGTTGTAATGTTCAATACATCTGCTATTGCACTGATCTGTGAATGGTGTACCATATTTGTTGCAGTGGGACAATTCTCCTACAAATTCTGCTGTTTTTGTTGTTTATATGTATGTTTGTATCATTGCACACATTAGCATGAACAAGTCTAGCAAGTTACTGATGATGTGTCCATGCTGCCTGAAATCGCCTGTAATTTACAACATGGTAGTGCATACAAACCCTGTAAGGTCAAGCCTCTCAGAGACACTGTAACTACTGTGTCTGGAGCCAAGCAATGCCAAATACTGATGTGTGTCCTTTAGTCAAACAATAAATGAACCACTCAAGCTTGTCAAGCACACTTGATCATGTGTACTCAGTCACAGCCAGAACAATCGCTGGAGAGAGGGGTGAACATCTGAGTTTAAATCCAACTTAATTGAAGTGCATTTTTGGGGGGGCCTCTAACAGCATACATATGTGCTCTGCAGATGTCTTCCTGTGTCCTCCTTTGTGACAAAGTTAGAAACTCAAACAAGAGATTTTTTTCTTTTTCTTTTTTGGTGTTATGTGACAACATTCCTAGTTTTGCATTAATTTTACAAAATACCATGTGTGTCACCTACTGTGCCAGTCTATGGTGATGATCCAGTCGGGCAGGGTTAGCACTCTGTCTGAGGTGTTGCAGAAAATCATACTGAGCCAGACAGCAGCTACACAACACAAAAGCCACATACTTTGAACAAAATCAAACATTAGCTTCTCTGCTAAGGTCTCATCATTTTGCAAACATGGACATCTGTCTCCTCCTGCACCATAGCTTGTTAACCAAACACCCAAACAAACATTTATCAGTAAAAGTGCACGGCTGTCATCAGTTTGCATGCAAGACAGCTGCTGTCAATCAAACGCAGACACAAATATGCCCCTCCGATGAAAAGATATTTATCATATTTTTTCCCCTGAATTCATACGATGTGGTCGTGTTTGGTGAAACTGTCGTCAGTACGAGTGAAGTGATCTTTCCTGTTTGTTTATGTGTCAGTGTGCTGTCGTCTTTGTCACTGTTGTAGAGAGTTTACAGCATGCTGTGATTTGAGAGCTTTCAGTTTCATATCAGCATGCATATATATATCTCAGATGTATCGATGC
>JAPXVT010000030.1:21675066-21688724 GCA_029823135.1 Acanthurus reversus | reverse complement strand
TCAGCTTGTTCATTACACGTATCTCAGCACTCCTGTAGTCTCTCTGCTTTGCAAAACAATTACCACTCAGAAAAAAAAGAAAAACAAAACAGGTCGGCTCTTTCTATAAGGCAGTGATTTTTCCATCTTTAAGTTGCGTACGTGTGGAAAGAAATATGTAACATGTCAACTTTTGTCGAAAACAAATATGCCATTTTGACTATCAGAGGTAAAAACTTGTGCATTTTTCCATAGAGATTTGAGAAAAAACTGTATAAGAGCACTCAGTGCATTAGAATTTCTGCAAAAAAATCCTTTTGAGGTTCCTTTGATGTTTTTGTATGCTTATTCTCTAATTGAAAATCATTAACCTTTTAGCAATGAAGGAATCAGAAGAATGATTCCTTTGCACAAACATCACATCATTTGCAACCAGCTCAAATGTTCTCTCTCCATGCCAATGTGAAAAGAGAGAAGCATTTCAAAGAATTTCTAATAATCAACACCTTCAGTGCATGACATATAACCTCCAATAATGCTGATTTCCACAGGGTGTTGGACAGAAATTATACAGCTAAGATGTACTACAAAACTGCACAATCATGCTGAAGATGTAATTGGAAAGCTCGGTTATTATTCTGGGGAAATGCACTGGGCTTACTTGAGCTTTGGCTTGCGGGGGAATCGAGGCTGACAGCATTATTAATGAACGCTGAGGAGTGCTAAACAGTCTGACAGGGGCTGGGCAGAATGGATAGCAGAGGGTGAAAGTGATGAGTCTCGGGTTAGGAGCCTGCAGGAATGTTAAGATAACTTTGGTGGATGGTTTTAAGAACTTCACAGTAACTTTGCTGCATTTATTTTGTGGTGTGGAAAAACTTAACTCTGGGATGCTAAGCTCGCTTTGTCCAGGGACCAGTTAGAAATCAAACATTAATATTTATCAGGTAAACATAATGAATATTTAAGGGCCCCATAACTCATATTGATTTGGATTTTTTTAATTTTTTTTAAATAACTAAATAACTTAATACAAGGATCAACACGAGGCCTTTTGACAGTTAAATCATATATTTAAAGTTTAAACATTAAACGAGATAGAACCACTTGATCATACATGTTGAAATATTTCATAATGAATTAACATAAACCGCCCAGCACAGAATGATGAGCACATTTAAACTTTTTTAGGGTGAAATGCACATTTATGCGATCAGAATTAAACTAATTTCTTTGTTACTTTTGCTCGTCTTTAGCAAATAACTTATTTCCCCTGTAGAGCTCACTCTTATTCCTCTTCACTCTCAGCCTCCATCTGATACTAACAGCCTACTTTATTCCATCAAACAAAACTGGCACATCTGTCTCTCTGCATGAAATTCAAATTAAAGTATGAATCAATTTATTCTGAATTAGAAAAAGGTCTGTTTACAGTTAATGCTTCCACCTACCTATCTTGTGGTATTACTGTATTTTAAACTTCTCGCCGACTCACAGCTGTATCACTCTAATTTCAGCATGGTATGCTATTGTTAATTACAAATGTTTATACAGTTCAACTAGAAGAGACTTCACCACACTGAAATAAAATGCAACAATTTATTTAACAAAAGTTTTGGCGCAGACTCAGTCTCTGTTCTGGGTCGACAAGGGAATGAGCAGATCCTGGCGGAGCGCTCTGCAGGAGGGCATCTGAAGCTAAGTTTAGATGAAAGCAGCCCTACTGAAAACAGAAAAGTCTTTCCCTCATGTCTTCAAAATATCTGTGTTTACATGAGCAACCGAAAGTGCTGTAGTATGCATATCAGGCTGGTAGTTGGGAATGATGTACCATCTGAGCCGGTGAACTTGTTAACTTCCTGTTGCTGCTAAGCTCTAAGCAGCTGCAAATTAAAGAGTTAAAAGTTTTTTTAAAAGTTTGACTTCTAATATTATGCTATGAACACTTAAATTCATCTCAATAGACCGTCGTCATATTTGACTTGCTTTCGGTGCACTGTGGAGTGTTTAATCAGAGTTTGGTAGTGACTAGAGCGAAATGCATTGACTTGTGCTAGCATGAGCATTAGCGTAGCTACTGCTGTCAAAAGCTTTGTGGTTTGCCAGTTTACAAAGCCAGAAAGAAGGTTGTGGTTTCAAAACATTACGCTCTGGAACCCGATTTCAAACATTTACGGTTTCAGGGTTTGCCAGCACGGTTTCGTCATGTGAAAGGAAGACCGAACCACAACGAAAGCGTGTCGTTAGATGCAAAAACTTGCACTGTGTAACCTGCCTCTGAGCTGGCCCAGGTAGGAAGTCCTGGGTCCCCTGGTGGAAGGTGGAGTTGGGGTGGTGGAGGGTGCCTGTGAGATGATCAAGAAGAACAATGAGGAGAAGCATCACTTTTGAATGAGATGAGACGTAGCAGAGAGACAGTGATTGGATGAACGGGATGCAGTGGGTGGAAGGAAGACAGAGAGGCTGGACCAAGAGGAGAGGGCACGAATGACCGGACTCAGTCTCATACCTGAACTACAGTAAACTTCAATCCAACTCTTAGGTGTTGTGTTTACTGACAAAGTGGGTATAATCCTTAAGAGGGTATAACATATTTTTTTCATTTCACTTTCATAAAAATCACGGAACTAACAACATTAAGATTTTAAGAAGGAATAAAATAATGATGAAGATGAGGGCGAGATCACTGATTAAAGTCCTCTGGCTTCTGTCAAGCTTCAACAGCAACAGATTCTGCCACTTTCATAATTCAATCCTTTCTTCCAAGTAAATATTTACTTTCCCTTCTTCTTCAAACTCCACTCCTTCAGTGTTTGACGCAGACTTTATGCCGATATCACTTATGTCATGTTCACACACTTACATCATTACTCTGACCCTCAGCTCAACTTTCTACAAATGCTTCCACTTCAATCCAAGCTCAGGTCTAATTAGCTTAATCGCTTATCAGGTAATCAGCCAAGTGAAAACACCTCTGTGTTTGTGCAGGGCCTTTAAGATCTCACTCATGGCTGATGTGACAACAAATGCATTTTAATAATACAATATAACCACTGGGGGCAGCAATCTCTCTATTTGCGGCAGCTTCTCTGTCAGTAATGTAAATGAGACATAAGAGGAGCAACTTCATCTGTTTACAGTGCAGCCAGACAGACACTGTGCTGTGGGGATTCATCACATCGCATTATTTCCATAAAGTAGACTAAAGAAGACAGTAATTCTCCTGCAGACAGGATTTTGCCTTTGTACCTCAAACTCCTCTTTATTATTTATGGATTTATATTTTTAATTTTCTTTCATTATCCCTGCATGTTTATTTTCTCATGTTTTTCCTCTCTCTTCTTTGTCTTTTAGCATAAACCCATCAGCAGGAATAATGTCTGCATTGTTTGTCTCTGGGAGCTGATGAAAACTTTTTGTTTCCTTACATTTTTTACGTTGAAAGTTTATATTGCTGTGGATTTGGTCTGGTTAGTTTCAGACAAAAAAAGAAAAACATGCCTTAACTTGCTTGTTTTCATTGCAAGAAACACGGATGAAAATTCTCCCATCTCTTGAAAACACTTGGTTTTGGTTGCCATCAAATGACTGCTCAGCTAAATGTCCTGACAGTTGCTTAAATGACCGTGCTGAAACTGTCGCTGGGTGTTGCTCAATGAGATGAACCTCAGACTAATCAAACCCTCATAAATCCTTTGTGGATCATGTCAGATACATCCGGGCATCCAGATTAAACAGATCGGTTTTCTTTTCTGGAGGGCTGACATTTTGATGTTTTGTTTGTTTTAAACCTGACAACAGTGTGTTGGTTTTTTAACTAGTCTGAGCAGGTTAAGTGATTAATGACAATTTTAAGGTGAGGAATCAAAGACATTTAACAGATCAGAGCAGAGTGATTGACATCTAAACTCAGAGTTCTGTCACTCACAGACATTTGATTCCTCAAACCTCCCCTGTCCTCTATGTGTGTGTGTGTGTGTGTGTGTAATGAAATTTGCCCTGTGAGTCACTTCTGTTAAATGTCAGAGCTGAAGGTTGCCGATCAAAGCTCTGCTGTCAAATTCTCTTATTGTCTCTCTGCAGTAAATTAAAGCTTCTTCATCAGATAAATCGATAGAACCTTCAACTTCCTGTCAACAGTCTGAACAGGAAGATCAATTACCAATTTTTCCATGGTCTGTCCTGTTGACGACTTTTTGTTATTGATGACTTTTTGTTTGTCCACCACTTTGTGCCAGACTGAACATTCTTGTTACAATTTAATAAGAGGTACAAAGTCTGAAGTAATGTCATAAAAAAGCAGAAAGACACATGATTGATTAATACTTGCAAAAAACACTTGTGTTTTGTTTTGTTTTGTTTTGTTTTGTGAAGTTATTTGCCAACAGCAGGATGACACTTCCATAACCCTTGTTCTTCAGTATGGTCTAATACATTTTCTCTATGATATATTTCTTTTTTTCAGACTTCTCAACGCTGCAGTAATTAATATTGTTATCACCACCAAACTCTGCAGCTTCCTTCAGCTACAGGAACAGAGCATTTAAATGTGTTTCAGCTCTTTGTCTGTTTAACAGCCCACTTTTTTAAAAAAAAATATTTATTCTAATATCTTTCTTCAGTCAACTTTGACAGCTGAACTTTGCAGCTGAACAGACAAATGTTTTACTCAAGAGTTGGTGGAGACCAATCCAGAGCTCACAGGAAAGTTAATACCAGATTTATCCATCGTTACAGGCAACCTCACTAATTCTAATAAAGTCTGTGGGTTGAGCGATTTCCTCTCTGCATATATGAACCTTTGAAATCCTCGATTAGGGAAACACATGTGAAACAGTCTTCCTCTTTCACATCCCTCGTCTGTAGAAGTACAGTAAACATTTTCTCCCCTGGATTTTCCCTGGAGAAATCATGTTGTTTCTCTTGGGTCAGGAGATGCTACTCGCCTCCAGCTACTCATCTTACACCCACATCGACTTGAGAAAGTGAGTAAATAACAACCTCTGGGAAAAGAGATGTGTTAGAGGTTTCTGCAGAGAAAACAAAGAGAGAGAGTAAAGTTTTGAATGCCTTCATGATTGAGACCAAGTGTGACAAAGTATTATTTATTAGACTTCTAGTGACTGAAATTGTCTGTTTGAATGTGTGAGAGAGACAGAATCAGAGACAGCTAAGGAATGAAGTAGAAATATGAAGCAAAAGAAAGAAATCATAGGGAATAAGAACTGAAAACATTTTGAAGGAGTTATTGAGATTAAAATGGATGAATAGGAGAACAAGTTCCCGAGCAACTATTTACCCAGACACTGTGGAGTTATTAGAAGAAAGTACATCCAATAAAAGCTGTTCCTGCAGGCTGCAGGAGAGAACATATATTCGGCCCTGACATTCAGCTGTATTAGCACGTCATATTAAACACCAATTCACACTCTGCTCTTTTCACATCAACTCAGCAGCGATGTGAGGAGACAGGAGAGCCGGCTGAGCTGTGCAGGGCTGACAGGCCACTCGAGTCCCTTTTAAATGCCATTTATAAGATTTAAAAATTCAGACACAGTCAGCAAAACATCAAGCCTTACTGCACATTTACAGTTTCGTCTCAGCCTCCTCATGAACTTCATTTACAGCAGCAGCCAGCTTTTACAAGCAAGTGGCCAGAAAGATGACTACAGACAGACGTAGATCATGTCGCTCTGCTTCTTGTTTACTAAACTGATGATTTAGAATAAGTCGAAAGAAGTTGATCACCTAACAGCAACACAAAACTCTGATTCCTGGTTTTATGGATGGAAATGTCAGCACGGCTGAAATATCTCAATAATTTTCAAATGCATTGCAAAGAAAAATTTTTGTAATAGTTCAGTCATGGGACAAATACTAGAAAAATGCTGCAAGCGCTGAACACATACGCACAAGGACAATGTGACAGGAGAACAGGGGGATCAGAGGAGTTTATATACAGGGTTGGCTACTGACAAAAGCAGGGGCAGGTGAGTAATTGGGAGCAGGTGTGGATGATGGAGAGGGAGGAGGGCACAGGAGGATAGAAACCCCCTCTTGGGCCTAATCCAAAACTGGCCCGGACTCTTTGTACATTCTCGTGGAGGATCTGCCACATTAAGAGCCTTCAAAAACCAAGTAGTGCTGAGCGTAAGTGGACTGTAAAACCCTTCAACAGCGAGCCTGCATCGGTGCAGGCTTATTGCTGTTCTAGCAAGGAATGCAACAGGAAACAACCTACATATGAAAGTGCATTTTTCTACTTTGTCCAGCCTATGTTACTCACATCTTTGTCACGCTGACAAACAAAACTGTGGAAATTCAGATCTGTTGCAGCAGGGGCAATTTATATAATAGTAATTAGCCTGCAGGCTGCCGGCTTGTAGTGGTTTACATGTAACTGACTCTACAAGGAGTCTCTACAATTACATTTAATAACATCCAAGGCTAAGGATATCTAGGCTTATTCAATGAAATACAAAACAGTGGCTGCAATGCAGTCATTACTTCTTGCTAATACAGCAAAGCTGTGACACGTTTGAGACGCTTTCTTCTGCGGTGAGCAGCAGCTGTCATTGAATACAGTAACCTGTGAATAACGCAACAGCCATGCAAGCAGGGCATTCATCTGTTGCCATGGTGACAGCTACTTCCTTGTTGCTGAAGAGTGTTAAGGGCGTCCCATAGTTTGGCTATCTCCCTTCAGTAGACGGACCCTCCACAGCTGGGAGTGTAACTTGATTTTGAGTGACATTTAGCAGTTGAGTGTTATTGGGTAGGGACCAGTTTGGGATTGGGCCTAGATGTTTTAACATTAACAGAAAATACAATGATGCACTTTCACAGTTCTCAGACCATTCTCTTTTCTTCTAGCATCACCATGAGGCTGACATTTTATCTTAACTTTAATCAGTCAGGTAGTCTTGCTGAGATTGAGACTTCTTTCAAGACAAACATGGAAACAAGAAATATTTATTATCGGCACACAAAAACAGCACAAATTTCATGTAGCTGTAAGACAAGACGGCCATAACTGACAGTCATTAAAAACCAAAGGTGCACTGTAGGCCTACTCTGTCTGAAGCCTGTTCTGTTAAAAATATTGTGTGGCCTACGGAAGAAGGTATTTGTGTACTGTAATTACAAGATTTATGCTGTTTTACGAGAAATATCTCAATAATTGGACGGATTGCCATGAAACTTGTTGCAGTCATTCACATTCTCCTCAGGATGGGGTATAATCCTGCAGCTTTTCCTGGATTAAAACAACGACAGTGCTCATTATTTTAACTCCAACACAGTTAACTTTTCTTTGTGACCAAACATGCAAAACTAATGACACTCCCATCAGCCTCATATAAATTATGTAGTCTAGAATTATTATCAGATGTTAGCATGCTGACATGCTAAACTAAGATGATGAACATAGTAAATATTACATCTGCAAAACATCGACATTGTCATCGTTAGCATATTGGCATGCTGACATCATCATTTGGTTGCATGAATTGCTAACATGGCTCTTAGCTCTTGTTAGAGATTTTAGAGGTAAAACAAATAAGTTGATCTTTAGTAAATATTTTCTGTTCATAAAGCAAAATTCAGAAGCATGCTGTGTGAAATGTGGCTTCCACATGAGCAACATCTAGATGTAAGATACAGAACATCTTGATGTTTCCCTGCAGAGGACCAGCAGGGGTCGAATCATTGTTAGCCGTGTGTGGCAGCTTTAATCCAGGATGTCAGTGCCTTGCCTCTTTTCAAAAGCAGATAATACAAGAATGTAGAGGTCAACATATAGGAGCAGTAAACAGCTGAGTGCCTCGGGGATAAAATAAAGAGC
Source organism: Acanthurus reversus (assembly GCA_029823135.1). Taxonomy (NCBI): domain Eukaryota; kingdom Metazoa; phylum Chordata; class Actinopteri; order Acanthuriformes; family Acanthuridae; genus Acanthurus; species Acanthurus reversus. The sequence goes on along the minus strand of JAPXVT010000030.1, from coordinate 21,680,902 downwards.
AACATGATGCCCGAGTCACAGAGCACACTTCCATAGCCTGAGGCAGCGGCTGATTCATGCACATCATACAATACATAGACACACAGACTCGTGTGCAGACAGACACACGACCACAGACCTCGACCCTCACCGCTCTGCTACAGTAAATGCATTGTGGGTCCTCCAGGCAGTAGCTATTCATAGTGCCTTCTACCAAATGTCACAACGCAAGGTTATTGACATCATCATATCACAGAGTTATGGAGCCAGTTAAACAGACAGTCAGTCAAATACCTTGTTAACCAGCCAGGCAGCAGTTTCCTGTCAACTAGAGATCGAAACACATTCTGTGACAGACATGACACGGACTCGTGCTCCAATGTGAACTGTCCTGCTGCAGCGTCCTTCAGCGAGACATTCACCATATGTTCAGTGGCTGGTGCTGACCTGCTGGGAAAGACAAAATAAAAGGGAAACTAGCTTTTTCTTCATCATTCATGATCGCGCAGCAGTCACGGGCATTTATCAGCTCCAGCTCCAATCAACTAATGTAACATGACACCACAATGGACACATTCATTTTTTGCATTGTTTCCAACACAATGCATCGATAAGATATAGTAGCCATCATGGAGATGATAAAGGCTTGTCACCTCTGTATTATCAGTAATTTTTTGTCTTTTCCATCTTCCCCAATTTCCATTTATCTGGGGCAGCTGTAGCTTAGTAGATAGAGCTCATCGGCTACCAATCAAAAGGTTGGTGGTTCGATCCCCACCTCCTTCAGTCTACTGAACCCCAAATTGTTCCTGATGGCTGCGCCATTGGTGTGTGAATGTGTCAATGTGTGTGTGTGTGTGAGTTTCATCTGCCCTCATTGTGTGAATGTGTGTGTGAATGTGTGAATGTGTGTGTGAGTGGGTGATTGCTGTCTTGTGTTGCACAAGTGCTTTGAAAGACTAGAAAAGTGCTGTGTAAGTACAGTTCATTTACCATCTCTGTTCAAGCAGCTTTCAAACGTCGTTCAGACGGTGTTCAGTTTGGAAGAAAGACTGGAGTTAAAGACTTAAAAAAGTTTCAACTCTAACATTATCACTGACATCCTTGTTTCCCAGTGTTCTCTGTTTTCACTGCATTATGTTGTGTTATTGTTATCAACATATCCTCCTTTCACACTTTGCCCAGCACCAGGATTCACCAGGAAGCTCCTCACACGGCCACAGTCCTTCGTCCTTTATATTTGTCCCTTTGACCAAAAAACTGTGAATTCGATCTCTACAGTCTGGAGCGTGTCTCATAGAAAGTCCAGGTACATCAGATCCAGATGTGGAGTGAGGAATGTGTGTTCTAACCTTGGTGGGCCACTTTGACTGAAGTTAATTATTGGCGTGTGTTTCAGGATTTAATTGATAGTTGTAGTGTGCAGCACTTGATCAGTAAGAGTCACAGTAAAGCTGTTTTTTTTCTCCCGAAGGCTGTATAAAGCTGACCAAATCAGGTGATCTGGCGAAAACGCAGGTTTTCTCATTCATCTGGATGAGGCCAGTCTGTTTTGGCTGCAGCAGTGTGAGCCACAGCGGCTGCCCGAAAAACGCAGCTGGCTGAATACAGCCTAGGAAGCAGCATTTGTTTCTAGGAAGAGGGACAAAAAGCAGCTTCATCTGAAATCCTAAAAAACAAATACAAAAGGTACCAAATGGAGTTTTTGACCACTAATAGTGCTAAAAGCAGTTCTGCGTGTCATCACATTGCAGGTTATATCAGATGTTCATGCACAGGCACAAGACAAAAATGCAGAGAAAGTCTTTTTCTCCGGTGTTCTGGTAAAATGGATGTAAAAATACAGGATTTAAATCACTTTTTAATTATAAGCTTTGTTTAAATTTCATGAGGAATAAATGACAGAAGAATTGACTCTGGTGATCGTCTTAATATCTAGTAAAGTGTCATCAGCATAAATCAGTATTTAATTATAATATGCTGCATGTTGCCAAAAAGACTGTCTTTCAATAGCAGTTATTATATTTTAGCAAAGCGACGCCAGTACAGGTTACCAGCATTCACAAATTATGTTTTTGAATCAAGTTTATCAACCAGAGACAGAGAGTCTCTGGTCAGAAAGAGAGTTTCGTCTGAAAAAGAAAAACAGGATTTATATTTGTTTAATTTTATTTTTTTGTTTTCAGGCTTCAGTTATCAGTCCTCTTGATTCAGGAGGGAGTCATGGGAATAATACTTCAGTGCATTATGTAGGATGCATGTTAGATGTTAGATGTCTGTTTCCTTTCTGTTTGTCGGATACAAGGCAGAGGCCAGATGTGTAAACAAAAATGCATTCTTCACAAAAAATAGTTGCTGTGAGAACATGTTTCATCTCTGTGCCTGAATCACACAGTAATGTGACAGCATGACTGAGCTGAGCGTGTTGACCTGTCTGAGAGATGGACAGAGGAGAAGTAAGGTCAACAATTTATTGAGAGTCTCATGGATTTAAGCTCTAAAATCAACAGGCTTCTTTCAGTGAAAATAATTAAATTTTAATATTTATAAGCAGATGCGATGCAGAATAAGAATAATGCCTATTGGATCATAAATTAGACTAGTTTATGCATCATCAGTCTGCAGGTTATTACAGCTCAGACATACATAATCGCTGAGTGTAATGACACAAAAGCTGCTTTGGCTCCGTTACAGGACGTCACCGGTGCCAAACCACCGACAGCACAAGTCTGATTTATGCCTGAATGCAGTGAAACAGGAGCAGATTCACATCCATCTGTGGGTTTATACAATGTCATTAGACAAAAAGTAATTTCAGGTACATTCTTCATGGTAAGACTGTAGTCCACAACAGGCATGGCTTAAGTAGCTCAGATGGAGGTGAATGTCTTCTATCCAGTTCGATTAAAGATCTGAAGAAGACAGACACTTTAGTCCTGATAGATTTTTAGAGAATAATCGTCCTCTTTGTCGGTTACAAAACTGTCCAGTTCTGTTTAAAGCCTCCACACTCTTAAAGGCTTTTTTCAGCCCAGTTTATTTTCTGTCTAGAGTGCTTATCTTGACTTTAAAGGATCATAGTGTTACTACGTATCATTGTCCTTTGTCAGCATCTGCCACAAAGGTTAAATAAACCCCACCCATTTTTACTAAAATAGCTTTATCTATGAGATATCATGTTTGTTTACATTTTGTCCATATTCAATAAACGTTACAGAAAGAAATGTGTTTCATTTACAAATGTGCACATATTCCAGCTCAGAAGGCAGCTCTTGTAAAGAACTATTTCTCCTGGCGTAATAACTTTCATCCCCCCCCTCATTGATTTTTGACCGAATAAACTCAGACATTCTCTTTAGAAGGGTGAATTTCCTATACCAAGCTATTTTCACATGTCCTATAACATTTCTATAACCTGTTTCAGCATGCACTGCAGTGAATGGGGTTTAAAAATGCAGCCTGAGATCTACTCAGACTGCAACTAAGTATACACATGGTCAAATTTTAATAGCAACATTTGTAGAAGATAAGGGCGATCTCTGCTAATCATGCAAAGTCAAAAACAGACTGTTATGCTCCTTTAAATCATGCTAATTGTGCTCTCGCTACCTCTGTTGTTACAGACTCTGAAAGTCAGGAAAAAAACAATGTGAGGCTCAACCTGTGTGAGCCTCCTTCAGCTTTTGGAGGTAACATGACTTTCACTTGAATTATTTCAAATATTTTCCTGAGGCCTTTTTATACAACTTAAAATGCTGCGTGAGCAAATACATGAGAACCATCAAGACTAACAACACTCACCCACACACATCATGTAGGATGAGAAAACTAATGGCTCAGCAAACCACAGAACTCAAGAGGGAAATTTATTTTCAGATTGACTTAAGCACAGATCGCTAAACTTGCATATATATATATATATATATATATTCATAGCAACAAAGTCCTGGGTTTGGGACTGACTGGGGCAGGGCCTTTTCTGTATGACGTTTGCATGTTCTCCCTGTGTCTGAGTGGGTTCCCTCAAGGTACTCTGGCTTCCTCCCACAGTCCAAAGACAAGCAGATTAGGTTAACTGGTGACTCTAAATTGCTTGCAGTTGTGAATGTGAGTGATCTTCCAAAGCGGTTGCAGATAATGAATGAAAGAATATTTCATCAACAGAGGGAAGCACAGAAATACAAAAGGACTTGATCCAGTCTTGTTGCTTTTGCATTTTTTGTAGGTTTTTATTCATCTGACTGTCAACAGTTTTACTGATTAGTAGAAGCAAAAATAGAAAAGTGGGCACTATGGAGAGCGAGGCTGTGTTGACGAGATAAAGAAGATGGAGGAGCAGACTGTGTTAGAAAAAGTACTGTGAATAAATCCAGAAGTCTGTGAGAGGCGTCACGCTGCGTCTTACAGCAACGGTATGTAAATCTGAGTCATCAGACGTCCCAATCATCTCCTCCCTGAGTGGAAAAATGGTAAAATTATAAATGCAACAATTCATTTTCCTGCCTCTTGCCACCTACATGGCACAGATGGTGTTTGTGAAGACATTTAGCCACCAAAATACTTGTGGAGCAATCAGAAAATCTTCAGAACTTTTTGGGGGAAGTTAAATCAAGTTCAGCTGCTGCAGCACAGACGGGAAAAACCTCCAAGTGGAAGTCTCCTCTTACCGACATTCAATCAAGTGAAATTCTGGCCTTTGTCAAACTTTGATACTTTCATCCTGCACTTTAGAGAAAATGATCGCTGTTAAGTATGAAAATATTTGTGTAGCGAAGATGAAATGGTGGGTGTGTGACGGGTGAAAGAGGCTTTGAGTCGCTGTGGTCAGGAGTAATTACACTGAGGAAAGGTAAAGAAAAATGCTGGTGAGGAAAATGAAAAGAAATAACAAAAGTCTGCAGCACTGCGGTAAACGGAGACAGCAGCTGTCCTTCTGGTGAACTTTGCTGCCGAACCCTTAAGTGCAAAGGTCAGAGGAGGCAGTTTGAGGACATTTAGCTTTGTTTGTACGTCTGATCAGCTTTGCTACTGGAATTGTTTGCTTAATGTTTGTACATTTCAGGGAAATGGGTCTTAAGGCTGTTTAAAGCAAAGTCACGGGCCTGAGATCATCATGATGCATCCAGAGGTTGAGACAGCTGGCTTTTTGCTCTGAGTTGTGTGTCCAGGACAGTTATAGACACTTAAAACAGAGGTTTGAACAACATGTCAGCTGTGACCTACTGAGACCTTTGGGGTGCAGCACACATATCTGTTTAGTTTGGTACGTTTAAGCTCTTAAAAATAAGCGCAGCAGAGACCATGAACAAAGACCTGACATATAGTTGTCATAAGAACTCAATGGTGGCTGCTGTACAGCTGCCTGGGATTTTGCAGTAAGTATTCATTTTTATCATCAAACATGAGATTCATGCAGGTTTTTGACCCGGATTCAAAAATGTGAACAAAAACGGACACAAACACTTTGATTTAATTCGACCATTTAATTGTGAAACATGCCAGTATTTTGGATAAGTGGGCTGCAAATCACATAATTCTGCCTCCGTGTGGGATAAAATGGGAGAGAAAACAAAAGAAAGGTGGTAGGAAAAAAACGAAAGAGCTTTCATTTTCTTCTGAGAAATATTCTGCAGCAATTTAGACCAAGGAACAGCAAAGAGGAAAGAGGGAAGAGAAGAAAACTGAGGATTAAAACAGATGAGGAGAGAAAGAGAAGAAAAGGTGTGCATTTGCAACATTTCTTAATTTACAGTGTTTTTTACAGTAAATTGGAGAAGGGAAGGCAGGAAAAGTAGAAGAGTCCAGAGGGAGAAAGACACAGAGATGGAAAGTAAATTATGTAACTCATCATTTAGCC